>JAMQGT020012033.1:0-96602 GCA_024447675.2 Pterophyllum scalare
GTTTATTGAAATAAGAAGAGTTTTTTTATTTTATTTTGAACATCTACTTCTTTCCCCTTTTGGGAAAGCACTTTTTGTTGACATTTTAAAACACAAAACAATTTACACAAACATTCACATGGACGGGTGGACAGTGGTGCGCCGGGGTAGGAGGCGCCAGCGCACCCGTCAGTTTGACAGGGACCAGGAGTACTGGGGGTCCTACGGGCGAATAGACCGTGCACCTTCCTTCTCCTTCGGGAGAGGGCAGAACTCTTTATCCTAACCCTAACCCCTAACCCTAACCCTAACACCTAACCCTAACCCCTAACCCCTAACCCTAACCCTAACCTAACCCTAACCCTAACCCTAACCCAACTGCACAGTGACTGTATACATTTTTTTTCTGTGCCATTTTAAAGCGACTATTTCTCCTGGTGATTATTTAGGTGGCCAGCATGATTGAGTGGGCTAAGACTTTCCTTTTCCACGTGTTCTCCCGAGAGTTCCAGCTAGAACAACCCAAACCCTCTGTGATCTGCCAGCATGGTGTCGATCGTCGCATCTGCAATGCCAAGGTGCTGACAGACAGTATACAATGCTTGAAAAAAAAGGTTTAACTTGGAACAGCTGTACATACATAACACCGTGATGTAGAAAATGATGTTCAGAAAAACATGTCTTGCCTGTATTCGAACACTAACAAGGATATTTTTAAAAACTGCCTAAAAGCCCTCATTAGCATCCAAGCCACTGTGTCTACAGGGTATACTGCAGTATTTAAAGTGCAGTCTAAACTTAAACATGAGCTTGGCTTCTTAGTAACTGTTCCAAAGTTTCTGTTGCTAAATAATGATTGTCTTTCAGCTGAGCTGCCTACCCGGTCACTGTCGCACATCCGAGGAACTGAAGTACACCATGACACGGCTGGCCATGGATGGAGTTGACCTCTTCATTGTGGAGCATGGGTGTGCCGCCAGTATCAAGGTAATTAGCATTAAAAAGTTCTGAACTGTCAGTTTATAAATAAAATGTTTGGGGTTGGGTTTTTTTTGGTATTTGTAAGCACCTTGTTTTTTTCTTTCTCCATCCCCACCTCCAGACGGGCATTATTCGTGTAGCCAATTGTAACCTGCACAACCAGGCAGTGGGCGAGGGCATCAGCGCCGTGGTGCAGGATGTAAACATCCGACAGTACATTGAACAGCAACACACCGAGGCGACCAGGCTGCCGCCGGCCGGACAAGGTCAAGGTCCGGGTCAGCCGTTGGGTCTCGGTCAGCCACCTTTGCTGCGACGTTCTGTCTGGCTGGAGGCGGGTTCAGTCAACCTGAACCTCATCTCAGCAGATATTGCCCTGGCTGCTGACCACCCGGCCAAATGTGAAGTCCAGAGGCATTTTCTGGAACTACATGATGCTCAGACTAAAAGGTAGAAAACACAAGTGGTAATCTATTATTTTAGTTTCTAAGCACCTCTCGCCAAAAAAATACTTCAATTCCAAACAAGTTTAACACTGGATACAGAGTAAAGGTGCAAGAGGATGCCATAGTTATACCTTTCCAGCGTCTTGTTTCTGTCCTCTCGCCCCCTCTCTTCATCTTTTTTGGGCCTGTGGAGCGTGGGATCCAGTCCAAAGGTCTCCTGCAGTCGTGCGTAGAGGTCAGTCCGGTTGTAGACATGAAACTCAAAGCCGTTGATGGTCGACGGCAAAGCCTCGTCTCTGGCCTGAGCAGACTTAGACTTAAAGACACATAAGATGCCCAGCGCAACGCGAACCCTAACCCTAACCCCATACACTTGACTTTATTTACCATGTAACCCTAACCCTCATATGTTTACTGCACCAAAAAGGCCATTTTAAAGGATTGTCAAAATCATGAGGAATTCCTTCCTTTAAGAAAGGATGCAACACATAACAGTGGATCTAAGAGCAGACCACAGCAACCTCCCTGTAAAAGCATTCACTAACCATCACAGTGGCAGACATCCAGGAAAGAGTCTCAAATATGAAGAGTCAGACCACACCAGGACCTGACATGATTCACACCTACTAGCTAAAAAAATCTGGCAGCACAAATGAACCAGCTGCTAATGGATAAGACATCCCTGGAACGGCTGACTGATTCCCACCCATCCAACTACTAGCCTTAGCACAACACGGAAGCTCCTGTCAGGGATCACAGAGGTTAAGATGAACAGGCAGATGTTGATCCGAGATCTCTGTCCGGAAGAGCGCAGTCCCAGAAACAGCTAAGATACTGCACAGGACCCTCAAGCTCCCAGGCCTAGAGGACCCAAGCCTGAAGGATAAACAAAGACTGACAGCCTATTCTTAATCTATAGGATTTAATATGTCGTCAACCCACCCTTTGCAGCTATAACAGCTTCAACTCTTCTGGGAAGGCTTTCCACAAGGTTTAGGTGTGTGTTTATGGGAATTTTTGACCATTCTTCCAGAAGCTCTTTTGTGAGGTCAGACCCTAATGTTGGACAAGGCGGCCTGGCTCGCCTTTTCCACTCTAATTCAGTCCAAAGGTGTTCTGTCAGGTTGAGGTCAGGACTCTGTGCAGGCGAGTCAAGTTCTTCCCCATCAAACTCATTCATCCGTGTCTTTATGGATTTTGCTTTGTGCACCGGTGCGTGGTCATGTTGGAACAGGCAGGGGCTGTCCCCAAACTGTTTGCCATAAAGTTGGGAGCATGAAATTGTCCAAAATGTCTTGGTATGCTGAAGCATTAAGAGCTCCTATTCACGGACCATCTCCTGAAAAGCAACCCCACACCATAACTTTACACTTGGCACAACGCAATCAGATAAGCACCATTTTCCTGGAAACTACCAAACCCAGACTCATCCATCGGCTTGCCAGATGAAGAAGTGTGATTCATCACTTCCGAGAACACATCTCCACTGCTCTAGAGTCCAGTGGTGGCGCGCTTTACACCACTGCATCCAAGGCTTTGCATTGTGATTGCTGATGTATGGCTTGGATGCAGCTGCTCGACCATGGAGACCCATTCCATGAAGCTCTCTGTTCACTGTTCTTGAGCTAATCTGAAGGCCACATGAAGTTTGGAGGTCTGTGGTGATCGACTCTGCATCAAGTTGTCAACCTCTGTGCACTATGCACCTCAGCATCTGTTGACCCCAGTCTGTGATTTTACGTGGCCAAACACTTTGTGGCTGAGTTACTGTCATTCCCATTGGCTTCCACTTTGTTATAATACCACTAACAGCTGACTGTGGAATATTTAATAAGGAGAAAAATTTCACGGCCAGACTTGTTGCACAGGTGGCATCTTATCACAGTACCACACTGGAATTCACTGAGCCCCCTGAGAATTACTTATTCTTTCACAAAAGTTTATAGAAGTAGTCTGCATGCCTAGGTGTTTGGTTTATACACCTGTAGCCATGGAAGTGACTGGAGGGCCTGAATTCAATGATTTGGATGGGTGAGTGAATACTTTTGGCAATTCAGTTTTTCACCCAAATGAATGAACAATGACAGATGGAGACCCACTCCACATTTACTTTATGAGGCAGTAG
Source organism: Pterophyllum scalare (assembly GCA_024447675.2). Classification (NCBI taxonomy): domain Eukaryota; kingdom Metazoa; phylum Chordata; class Actinopteri; order Cichliformes; family Cichlidae; genus Pterophyllum; species Pterophyllum scalare. Next base: position 3,532 of record JAMQGT020012033.1, read on the forward strand.
TGGATGTCAACATCAGGGTAGAATAATCTAAGGATATCCTCCATCTCTCCATACATTACACTCATTTCAGGAAGCATCTGGCAAGCTAACTACAAAGAAACGTGAGGAATAAAATGAATGACCGGTTCATTTTAATAACTCTGGTGGAAATGTGTGTGCCAGTACTAATGAAACATGACCTTTCTTGTGCAGTGTGGATCTTATTTGTTTAAAATTTTGACACTTCAGTATATTCTTACTGATCAGAGAAAGGATTCCAGCAAATGCAGGATCAGACAAAGCTGGAATTGCACAGGAGATTGAAGGAATTTCCTGAGTTTTGTTTTTTCCCATTTCTGGAGAAACACAGCTGAACTTTGGACTCTCAGACATTAGGTCGATGACGCACTCGTGCTGGCAAACTGTCCCAGGACGTCCACATACAGATGGCCCTTAGGAGAAGCAGATCAAACAGCAAAGTTATTAGTCTGAGACATACAGTGTGTACAAATCACTTTTGACTGGGCATACCTTTTGGTTGGAGAACGGGCTGAATAATGAGCATGCCACCCGGTGAGGTGATGTTAGACAGCAGTATTTGGAGGTTTTTGCCATTGTGCTTGTTTGCTCGACAGATGGATCGCGTAACTTCTTCACTCCAATATACAAACCCCTGAAACCCAGTGGACAATTCAAAGGGTTATCAGTACACCACTTATGCACTGGTGTTTCAGAGAAATACGGCTTTATAGTATAAAAAGAACGGTTCACGTCTCACTATAAAGTGATTCTTAGTTTCTTAGATATTTGTAAGGTCTTTGAATCAGTTTTATTTTTAATCTAACACACTATCTTCATTTAGTGAAAGCCTTTCTGTTAGTACAGTTTGCTTTGTTTCATTACTCTACAGTTTTTAAAAAAGCTGACACTGGATTTCAGGTAGCACCAAGGTTATAATGCAGTTCTTGTACCTCAAACACAGACAGTCCAAAGGACCGGTCCAGATAGCCATTGGACTCCACCACTGTTTTACGCTGATGACCTTCTAGATTTACTCTGGAGATTCTTCTCATTCCCTCATCAAACCAGTACAACAGCTGCCGAGGCATATCTAGAGGAATGTGCAACGTGAACAGCAACACTATGCAACTCAACATAAATATATTCAAATGAAATGAACTGAAGTGCAGGGGCCACCAGCCCTCTGACAGAAGTACAGAAAAACAAACTCTTCCTGTTTTAAGGAGGAAGATAGTTTTCTCCCCTTTAAACATCCCTAAATAATATGTTTAGATATGAGTGAGAGAATAATCAGGATCCAGTTTAATAATAATTAATTCAAAAAGGCAGAACATACCCAGAGAGAGGGCAACAGGGTGGCGTATTGAGGACGTGACCAGAGCTTTTCTGTCCCGGCCATCCAAACCGGCTCTCTCAATCTTTGGGGAGCTGCCGCGCTCAGCCCAGAAGAGCAGCCTGAGAAAATAAAAGCACCTGAGTTTTGATCTTATTCTGGGGTTTTTCTGTTGCTTTAATATTTGAGACGCTTATTTCACCTTTTTGTGATACATAAAAAAAAATTAAACACACACATACTAGGGAGATATATATATATATATATATATATATATATATATATATATATATATATATATATATATATATATATATATATATATATATATATATAAATAAATAAAATTATCTTTTGTTACAATTTTTTATTTTATTTATTATTAAAAGTATTTGCCAACAAATAGTGCTTGCAAAAAGAAATGTGCAAAGCTAAAAAAACCCCAAACAACAACAACAAAACAAACAAAAAAAGCAGTTGGACCTAGTAATATTTAAGCTGAGAAGAGGATGTATTATTTTAATAATTGTAAGCTTATAAGCCTGACTGATGAGACACACCTCTCTTTACTGTGCAGAAGTCATTTATTTAAGCAGTGTTTTGTAATGTGTTGCTCCTTCCTGGAAAAGTAAGTATGTAAATGTTTAATCAATTCTAAAGTGGTGACGTGTTAGCTTTTGAAACCTGGTGAAGTTATGAAATGCAAATATTGTTATTTGATAATCATTTTTCAATAGCGCTTTATCACAGTTTTCTAATCTTGCTAACATTCTGTTTATTAAAATGAAATGTAAATGGCTTTGTCCTCCTACCCTTGGAGAGGATCCACAGCCACTGCAGAGGGTTTGTCGAGCCCTGAGATGAGCTGACGATGAGCTGAACCATTCAGAAAGGCCACACTAACCCAGCCCCTGTCTATACTGGCCCAGTAGAGGAGCTGGTGGATCCAGTCCACCGCCAGGCTGGTTACTGACCCTTGTACTTTCAGCACCAACACAGCTTCTTCTTGCTTTGCATCCATGGAGATTCTGAAAAACATCCAGGATTGACAGTAAGAAGCACACATAATAAAAAACAAGCAAACATGGTGCTCATTCAAACCAATCCAGCCAGTCCCCATCTACAACCATGGCTTCATCCTTCAACAGGCAAATTCAACCCAAGCATTATTTTAGCCACATTAACACCACAGCTTTAGTAATAGAAACACTGGTCAGTTGTTCCATCACTTGAGCTCACACTGATAACGTCCCCTCACAGGATAGAGACAAATGACTTTAATGACTGACATTTCCTCCCAGTCAACCATTAGGCTAATGATTCTGGTTTTGACTCAGTAAAATGTCTTGCTGTATGGCCTACAATATGCTTTGGTCAAAACATTTTTTTTTTAATTAAACTTTTAGGAGTCAACTAACTTTTTTATTTAGTGCTTGCCATTCAAAGTCACATTTTTAACTACTTAGAATGCCAATGCTTGACAAACTTAGGCTATTTTATCAGCCTTAGCTGTACTTTCCATATAGTAGTAACTTGCAAACGTTAGCCTGCCAACATGCCAAGGGAAGCTGTTTATGGCAAATGTTATATCTCAGCAGCATATTAGCAATGCCACCGTAAGGAGGTTAGTGAGCTATTCAGAGCATTGAGTTGTTTAAAGCTACTGCAGCCATAAACTCTAATTGTAGTATCTGTATGCCTTATGACTGCCACCGACAAAAAATTGCCAGGCAGAGTTAAGTTGAAATTGTGAGTTTGCAAAATTTGGGGATATTAGCTCAAAATTTTGCAATATGAAACTCCAAATTTTGAGATAACAACTTGAAATTTTTAATTATGACCCCAGTGGTGAAAGCAAACTTCCATAGAAAGACACCTCTGTTCAAGCTAAATGCACATTATTCCTCAAAGACTGGGATGTATGGGGTAGTCAGCTGTTTTAGGTCAAGTATCTCTCCCAGTATTCCCAGGGCACATTTAAAACAGCAGACAAAAATGAAGCTGGGATGAATAAAGTCTAAGAGGGTTAAGCCACTGATGATGTGTCTAAATCGCAGTGTAGAGTTAAACCCAAATGTACAGTTTTTTTGATCTGTACACAGTCAAAAACTCCAACAGGGACAAGAGACTCAATTCTTGGGAACAACATTTTTTCCCTCCTCATGTTTTGTTTTTTTCACTAGTTTTGCATTTGGCTTGGGTCAGTGTCACTACTGGTAGCATGAGGCGATACCCTGGACCCTTCAGAGGTTGCACAGGTAGTCCAACCCCTCCCGGATGGAACATCAATACGTGCCATTGCCAGAAGCATGGATGAAATTCCAGGACACAGGCAATTACTCTGGACAAGACCGTTGAAGGTCCTTAACCCATCAGCAGGACTGGTATCTGTTCCTTTGTGCAAGGAAAAAAGAATGAGCACTGCCAGAGTCCTACAAAATAACCTCCAGCAGGCCCCTAGTGTGAATGTCTCCAACCAAACAATTCACGAGGGTGGCCTGACAACCCGATATCCTGCAGTGGGGCCTGTGCTCATTGCCCAGCACCATGAAGCCCACATGGCATTTGCCATAAAATACCAGAATTGGCAGATTAGTCACTGGCACCACGTGCTTTTCACAGAGGAGAGCAGATTTACCTTGAGCACATGTGACAGATGTGAAAGGGTTTGGAGAAGCTGTGGAGAATGTTATGCTGTCATGCTATCTTTCAGCATGAAAAGCTTGGTGGTGGGTCAGTGATTGTCTGGGGAGGCATATCTATGGCGGGACACACAGACCTCTACAGGCTAGGCAACGGGACCCTGACTGCCATTAGGTATCAGGTTGAAATCCTTGGACACATCGTCAGATCCTACGCTGGCGCAGTGGGTTCCGGGTTTCTCCTGGTGCACAACAATGCCTGGCCTCATGTGGCAAGATTATGCAGGAATTGATGCCATTGACTGGTTCCCACATTCACCTGACCTAAATCCAATAGAACACCTCTGTGACATTATGTGTCCTGATGTTGTCAGGCATGCATACAAGCATGTGGGGGCCACACAATCTACTGAGTATCATTTTGAGTTGTTGGAATGAAATTTCAGCAAAATGGACTGGGCTGCAGCAGGGTGTCTTTAAATTCAGTCCTATGTAGGTTGATTATTTTCATTTCATGAAACAATGTGGCATGCTTTTGTTCCTAACACATTACCCGCTCTATATCAGTATAGATATCCAGCATTGTTTTTTTATTGCCACGGGGATCTACATAAAAATGTAAACAATGGAAAAATGGCTGAACACCCATAAGCTGTGCATTTTGGACTGCAGGTTTTGTTGCTACTGTCACACATCACTTTGGAAAGTAGTAAATATAGACGTGTAGTGCATGCAGCAGCTACAACTTTTCTCTGTTACCTGTATATGGAGCCTCTTCCTTGTTGAGCCCAGTACAGTGTGCGGTTAGAAGCCACAGCCGCCAAGGGCCCTGGCCCGGGTAAATGTGGGGCTAGTTCCTTGTACTCAAATCTTGTAATGCTTTTCAACTGAATTCCTTTGGAAGTGGTGAAGACTAGCTGAGCTTCATCTCCTGTAAGGGGATGGACACACACACACAAACAAATTCACAGTTCTGACAAATCCATTCACAAAGTTCCTCCTACACAATCAGGAGATGAGCAACCAAACTTGGCACGCAGGTACCTCTTAAACCCCTGCAGATTCTTATCTATATCAGATATTATGAAGTCATGTTGCATAGAAGCCACCAACTATCAGACTGTTTTTACCCATTTTTGCATTTATGCACCCGTAAAACCTTAAAAAGCCTTGTATCACTTGGATTTCACCACAATAACATGTCATTTATATCCATAAAACTTCAGTTATAGATGTTACTGACAGAGACAGGATGAGAACCGAACAAACTCTTAACAGCTCTGTCCTGGGCTGCCCACTGGACTTCATCAGGGAGGTGGCAGACAGATAGGATGCTAGCCAAAATGACATCCATCATGGTCAATCCCCCCACCCCCCTACACCACACTGAAATCCCTGAGCAGCTCCTTCAGCACAAGACTCTTAGATCTCCAGTGTAGGAAGAAGTGCTACCAAAGATCATTCCCACTCACAGCCATCAGACGATATAATTTAACACAACATCCATAGAAATGCAAGAAACCACATCATGTGTCAATGTGCAACATTTGTGTTGTCCCATTTCGTTGTATTTTTGTTTGCTGCTCTTGTTTTCTGCATTTCTCTCGGTGTTGAAATTGGGTGAGTAAAATTAAAGGTAAAAAAACCTCATGTTTTAAAAGTATGGTCAGTGTGAGAAGACCTTATAATAAAAAAACTCAGTGCAGCAAATAGATCTAAAACATAAGAGCTCTGCATCTAAGACATAAGAGACATTTTTCTGCTAAGGAAAAAATATGCTGGACATTTTTTTCTGCTAGAGAAATAGATATGCTGGACCTTATCTAGATGTTGAAGTCTAAGATATAATAGACACTTTTCTTGTAATTTTAATTCAAGAAATAGACATGTCGGACCTTATCTGGATGACCCCGGGGAAAGAGTTGCAACTAAAAGTGTGAATGAACAAAGCCCTTGAATGTTTTAAGGTAAATCGTGAATTAAGTGGTGTGTCTTTCCCTCACTATTTGAGGCAACCAAGAATGTGGTATAAAGGTTGTCGCTCGAGTGATATGCTATACAGACTGCTAGTACCTTTAATTCAGATGTGAATGTGTGTGTGTGTGTGTTTGTGTGTGAATAATGGACTGATAGTGTAGCAGATCAAAAAAGGATGAAATCCTGAAAGTAACGAGTGACACAAAATTAATGATGTGTAGAGAGCCAAGGACAGCAACATTCTTAAAAGCGGGGCAAGTTTGGGTTTGATGGTACATTGGATGTTGAAAAGCGTAAAAAACTTTCAGGTGAAAGCAAAAACAAGGTGATTGGTGAGGAGGTGGTGTGTCCTACGTTTATCTCTGGTAAACCTTATGAGAGAGAGACACAGAGAGAGACACAGAGAGATAGAGAGAGAGCGAGACAAAGAGAGAACAAGAGAGAGAACAAGAGAGGGAACAAGAGAGCGAGAGAGAGCGAGAGAGCGAGAGAGAGGAAATGCAATGATGACAGACGATGGAGCCTGTTGACTCATCTGACCAGTGATAAAAAATTTCCTGCTAGATTACTTTGTAAGATGAACAGTGACATTTTATTGTACCAGGAAGTTATAATAAATAAGAAGATTTTACAGTTATCATATCAGATGTTGTGCAGTGTTTTAGCATCTGGTATGTGCGTGCGTACGTGCATGCGCAAACAATCCTAGCTTCTTAAGCATTTAAGTTCAAAAATAATGCAACATGGTATGAAACACAGATGCAAAATTTAGCAATAAAGTTGTGTGTCAGATTAATGGGAAGACTTGTACATCTGAGAGGGGCTTATTGTTTATTTCTGAACACTTTGTTTAGATAGTGAGAATAATTTATTAAGCTGACCAAGAAAATGCACAAAATGGTACAGCTGAAATTGACCTGTGTTACATGCAGGACTTTCAGATAAATATCTGTGGACTATAGAATACAAACACACATGCAATGAAGACCAGCTTACACTCACAAACATAACCATATCTCACATTAATGTATTGTTTATAGACATTTGGCACAACTTTCTAGGTTGCATGAAAATAAGTTCACTTTTTAGTAGACTTGTGCTAAACTTAGTCAATAAACTTAGTGGTTTATATATTAAGGATGTAAGATGATTTCTAATAATGTTAAAGAAAATAAGAGCTCTACAATGTAAATACACTAAATAATAGATCTTCTAAAACATACACTTCTGGTGCCACCTTGGTGTATTGTCAAATTGTTGTGTGTAGATTTTATGTATAAACTAGTTGATTGTCTTTGTGTCAGGGTGTTATATTCAGCAGACAGAATTAATAAATCAAATTATGTTGTATGTTGAGTAGCTAGACTTCATCTGACCACAGTTTCCATTAAATTTCAGTAATGACCCCAAAGGCCTGCAGTCCATGACTCAAATCTTTAACTACAGACAGTAAGGGAAAATCAGAATTTAATTCACTGGGCTACCTCTTTCCATAGTTACCAGTAACCACTCCCCCACATTTTGTGCCCTATTAAGGAAGTTATATCTGTTTTACCAGGAAGAGCACCTGCCTTTAGTAGGACACCTGTCTCATAGGTATGGGAACATTGCCAATGTGACCAGCCTGGAAACGGCTTCCTGGTGATGCCACAATGTTCACTTCCTGGTTTAGCAAACAGAAGACGTGAAGGGCTGACGTCTGGTTTCCTGAGGGATGGGACGGTACCTGTGTGCTAGTCCAGCTTCTTATGCTGTTTTATGTCCTTAACGGGATTCTGATAAAAGCAAAGGCATCACGTGATAGCAGCTGCCTTTGAGCCACTACTTCTGAGATACTGAATTTGGGGTTTTCATTAGTTGTCAGTTATAATCATCAAAATTAAAAGAAATAAATATTGGAAATATATCAGTAGGCGTGTAATGAATGAATATAATATGCAAGTTTCACCTTTTGAATGGAATTACTGAAATAAATCAACTTTTTCATGATATTCTAATTTTATGACCAGCACCTGTATTCTGACTTACATGTTTGTGTATGCAAGTAACCGTGATTTATATAGCTCATACTTTAGTCCAGTGTTGCTTGTTTTGTCTTTGTTTTTTAATAGAATAATTATTATAGAACAGGAGTGAAATGTTGGAAAAAGTATAGTCTCACTGAAACGTAAATGCTCCCATGCACATTAATAAATCTTTCACCATTCTTTATTTTGAGTGCTGTGTGTGTTCCTGGACTTTTATAGTTTTAATAACACAGGTGAATTTCCTCACTGTGGGATTAATAAAGTCCTATCTTATCTCTTGTAGATTTGTGACTCCATGTTGCCTGGCAATCACCTAGCAAAGGACTAAAATTATATTCATATAGTAGAACATGGGGCTTGCAGGGCACCAACAAAAATGGGATAGAATTTATTCATCTTCAATTTATTTATAAAAACAAGATTTACCACCTTTTTGTTTTTTTTTTAAACGGTTCTAGGTGTCACAGAGTATTATCAGTTAGTTAAAAGCACAAACACTACTGTAGCAGCAATGTGTAAAACTACTGATGTAGCCAGACTACGTCACCATTAACTGCCACACAACAGGAAGAAAGTCGTACCCCGTGTAATGGAAAATGACACCAAAATGTTATTGACACTAAGTATATCTCTATTGAAATTATAGATGTTAGAAAATATGTTTGTACAACCATTCCCACCGATACAGTGTAACTGAATCAGTATATTAAGGTGTAACCTGTCTGAGCTTCACACAAACCTGCCAGCTCCTGCTGATAAGATACAAAAAGTGTGCAAACATGCATTATAGTGATTTGGTAAATTGCACATAGTTTCTCTTGCCTCATTGCAACTGAAAGTTTCACTTAAATTTGAGTTTTTGCCATTTACGCTTTGCAAAAATCATGCAATTGTTGTGATTACAAAACTTTACCATTTTTGGAATTATATTCCAGCTTAAACTACCAGACAAAAACAGTAAAAAAAAAAAGAAAAAGAAAAAAAAAAAGACCAGTTTAACAGAAAATTAAAACTGACCAGCCTTCACTGAAGTCTTCAAACAGACCAATCTTCAAAATCTAAAAATTCACACACGCAATAATTCAGCAAATTCTGTATTCTATATCATTTTCAGCCTGCAGTAAAATTGTTTCGGAAAACGGTCCGGAACTGCTCAAAACATGACCACAGAACTGGAAATTATATGCAAAAACTTTGATACTAACTAAAAGACAGTCAGCAACAAGTGAGCCCAGGACGCTGTCACATGATGTGTGACAGTGTTGCATTCCTGTGAAACCAAACTGAAGACATAACCGCAAGTAATACCAAAAAAAAAAAGAATTCTTGCACAAACCAAACCCCAGCCTCTGTTTGTCATTTAGCCCTCAGAACCAGTTCCTGTTTCAGCAGAAACTAATAAATATTTGATAATTTAGCATCGACTGATGACAAGATGTATTAAGATCTGTGTGACTCAAGTTTGTGACATTTGTTGGCTAGACTGATCATAATAGAGAACGTGAGTTTTTAAAAAATATTTTTTGGGGGGAAATCAGATAAATGACTCAAGCCACGAGTTTGGGGGATGGGGGTATATTAATTTACGATGTATTTAGATAAAGAGCTGCCACCTTTTTTTTTTTATTAAACTTTTCTCAGTGTCACTGAGTTTGCCAACAGCACAAAGAAGCCAAACACTATGAAATTGGGGATTTAGTCAGATTATATCACGTCTGCCTTTTTCACTCTTTAATCAGAATATTTCGATTCATTTTCTATTAACTGCCACACAACAGGAAGCAAGTCACACAATAGCACAGTGTAGTGGAAAATGACGCAAAATGTTAACACAAAGAACAGCTCTATTGAAATTATAGATGCTAGCAAATATGTTTGTACAGCCATCCCCACCAGTACAGCATAACTGAGTCAGTGTGTATTAAGGTGTAACCTTTACTGAGCTTCAAACAAACCTGCCAGTTCCTGCTGATAAGATACAAAAAGTACGCAAACATACTTGACTTGGTAAATGAACAATTGTTACATAGTTTCTCTTGTCTCGTTGCAAATGAAAGTTTCACTTCTTAATTGCCTAAGAGCCTGCGTCATCATATGTGGACATTACATTTTGGCTTTGCTGCAACTGATACCTCACTGTGCTCAGTAGCGTTTTATACTTTAAGCCATGATGACTTTGTTCTGTTACCCTATAAAATAAACACACTGTTGCCATCTGAAGACTTTTTTTTTTTTAACAAAAGTATGTAACAACCACATAACAAAACTTCCTGTTTGAAGAGGAAGCTTAGTTTATAGTGTATCAACAAAAGTGAGTACCCCCCTCACATGTCTGCAGATATTTAAGTATATCTTTTCATGGGACAACACTGACAAAATGACACTTTGACACAATGAAAAGTAGTCTGTGTGCAGCTTATATAACAGTGTAAATTTATTCTTCTCTCAAAATAACTCAATATACAGCCCATTAATGTCTAAACCAGCAGCAACAAAAGTGAGTACACCCCTTAGTGAAAGTTCCTGAAGTGTCAATATTTTGTGTGGCCACCATTATTTTCCAGAACTGCCTTAACTCTCCTGGGCATGGAGTTCACCAGAGCTTCACAGGTTGCCACTGGAATGCTTTTCCACTCCTCCATGATGACATCACGGAGCTGGCGGATATTGGAGACTTTGCGCTCCTCCACCTTCTGCTTGAGGATGCCCCAAAGATGTTCTATTGGGTTTAGGTCTGGAGACATGCTTGGCCAGTCCATCACCTTTACCCTCAGCCTCTTCAATAAAGCAGTGGTTGTCTTAGAGGTGTGTTTGGGGTGATTATCATGCTGGAACACTGCCCTGCGACCCAGTTTCCGGAGGAGGGGATCATGCTCTGCTTCATTATTTCACAGTACATATCGGAGTTCATGTGTCCCTCAATGAAATGTAACTCCCCAACACCTGCTGCAATCAGTGCAGCCCCAGACCATGGCATTCCCACCACCATGCTTGACTGTAGGCATGACACACTTATCTTTGTACTCCTCACCTGATCACCGCCACACATGCTTGAGACCATCTGAACCAAACAAATTAATCTTGGTCTCATCAGACCATAGGACATGGTTCCAGTAATCCATGTCCTTTGTTGACATGTCTTCAGCAAACTGTTTGCGCGGGCTTTCTTGTGTACAGACTTCAGAAGAGGCTTCCTTCTGGGGTGACAGCCATGCAGACCTATTTGGTGTAGTGTGCGGCGTATGGTCTGAGCACTGACAGGCTGACCCCCCACCTCTTCAATCTCTGCAGCAATGCTGACAGCACTCCTGCGTCTATCTTTCAGAGACAGCATTTGGATGTGACGCTGAGCACGTGCACTCAGCTTCTTTGGACAACCAACGCGAGGTCTGTTCTGAGTGGACCCTGCTCTTTTAAAACACTAGATGATCTTGGCCACTGTGCTGCAGCTCAGTTTCAGGGCGTTGGCAATCTTTCATTTTTTAAGATCCTCAGAGAGTTCGTTGCCATGAGGTGCCATGTTGGAACTTTCAGTGACCAGTATGAGAGAGTGTGAGAGCTGTGCTTCAAAACTGAACACACCTGCTCCCTATGCACACCTGAGACCTATTAACACTAATGAGTCACATGACATTTTGGAGGGGAAATGACAAGCAGTGCTCAGGTTTGGTCATTTATGGGTGTAGTCTCTTAGGGGTGTACTGCACTTTTGTTGCTGCTGGTTTGGACATTAATGGCTGTATATTGAGTTATTTTGAGGGAAGAATACATTTACACTGTTGTATAAGCTGCACACAGACTACTTTTCATTGTGTCAAAGTGTCATTTTGTGGTGTTGTCCCATGAAAAGATATACTTCAAATATCTGCAGACATGTGAGGGGTGTACTCACTTTTGTGATACACTGTATATATCAGGCCCATCTAATCACAAATATTTAGGAGAAAATAAAAATGCACTGCAAACAGGAGCTCAGGTCTCAGGAGGTTAACTGAATGCCTTGTCCACCTATGAACAAGTAATATACATAAATTTGAGTTTTTCCCTCTTTACACTGTGCAGCGATCAGTGAAATTTTTGTGATTACCAAAGCTTTGAGTTTTTAGAATTCTATTCCAGCTCAAACTACCACACAAAAACAGTCCAAAAAAAAGTAAAAAAAAGTCTAAAAAAAAAGGGACCACTTTAACACCACTATTGGTGTTGGTTAGCCTGTGAGACTCCGGAGACAGCTGATGGGTACTGGCAGGCCAAGCGGAATGCAGCTCGGACGGGGGTCAAAGCTAAAACTTGAGTGTGTGAGGAATTCAGTGAGGATTTGGCAAAATACTTTTGGATGGCTGCAAAGCGATTCTCGCAGACCATCAGGCGACTCAGGAACATGGTATATAGTGTGGGAGGGGTGCTGCTGACTTCAACTGAGGTAATAGTTGGGCAGTGGAAGCAATACTTCAAGGGCCTCCTTAATCCCACTGACTACTCACCCATTACTGGGGGTGAGGTCACTGAGGCAGTTGAACAACTCCTTAGTGGAAGGGCCCCTGGGGTGGACAAGATTCCACTTGAGTTCCTGAAGGTTCTGGATGTTGTAGGGATGTCTTGGTTGACATGCCTCTGCAACATCTAGTGGAGATCTGTGGTGGTGCTGCTGGATTTGCAGAAGGGGGACCTGAGGGTGTGCTATCGGGGGATCACACTCCTCAGCCTCCCCAGTAAAGTCTATGCCAGGGTGCTGGAAAGGAGGGTCCGTCCGTTAGTCAAATCTCAAATTCAAGAGGAACAATACAGTTTTCATCCTGGTCACAGAACACTGGACCAGTAGGCTCGTGAGGATATTCGAGTGTGCATGGGAGTTTGCCCATCCAGTCTACATGTGTTTTGTGGACTTGGAGACTCCTGTGGGGGGTGCTGTGGGAGTATGGGGTGTCTGGCCCACTGTTGAAGGCCATTCAGTGCCTGTACAACCACAGGGAGTTTGGTCTGTACTGCCGACATTAAGTCAGACTTGTTTTCTGTGGGTGACTCCACCAGGGCTGCCCTTTGTCACAGATTCTGTTCATAATTTTTATGGACAGAATTTCTAGGCATTAGCCTTGGTGGTCTCAGAGTCTCATCTCTTTTTGCGGATGATGCAGTCCTGTCGGCTTAATCGGGTGGTGGTCTTGATCTCGCAGCGGAATGGTTTGCAGCACAGTGGTAAGTGGCTGGCATGAGAATTAGCACCTCTAAGTCTGAGGCCATGACATTTTGTGCAAGAGAGTTTAGGCAAACTTTAGGTGAGTTAGTGGGATCTAGTCTGGCTTTATAAAAAGAGCCCTATCTCAAATGAAGTGCTGTGGGTGCAGGACTGTTCAGTTACGGAGATCATTTACAATGTAAAAAAAGAATAAAATTAAAAATAAATTAAAACTGCCATACAACAGGAAGCAAATCACACAATAGCACAGTGTAATGATGTTAAAAAATGTTATAAACACAAAGAACATCTCTATTGAAATTATAGATGTTAGCAAATATGCTTGTACAGCCATCCCCACAAATACAGCATAACTGAGTCAATGTGTATTAAGGTGTAACCTTTCTAAGCTTCACACAATGGTATTATTGTATCTGCATTTAATAAGATACAAAAATACTGTCAGCCAATGCTACCTCTCAGCCTCAGGGCAGCAGAATCTTTAGGTGGTATGAGCCTCAGTGACGTTATTAATCATATCTATTCAAAAGCAACATGCTAAGTAAGAACCAGGTATGAGAAATGCTAAAATCATAAGTTGTCTGAGACTTTTAGTAGATGCATGTATGGCATCAACTTGAACATCCTAGGTCACATCATTCTTGAGTTATAGCATTCACAAAGTTGAAAATTGATTAGGCTATTGTGTGAAAATTAGATTAGGCAACATTTTGTGCAAAAGACGAATTCAGACATCCACTCAAGTTTGCCTAGTGGGGAAATTTTTTGGTTCCATTCTGCAGGATTGACAGCACTAAAAGCCAGTAACGATTTAAATGGTGTCAGTATCAGCTTTTAGCCAAATTTCTGTGGGAATCTCTCAATGTGCAAGTTAGAATTTCTGCAAGACTGGTTAACAAAAGCAGTCAGTATTATGCATTATAAAGTCAACAAACACCCAAAATACTATTGTCAGTGAGATCATTTGTTGCCCACCTTCAGCTTTGCACTCTCCAGTTGTTGAATTCATTCTGTAGCCCTTGTGGCAATCACAGGTGATGCTACCATTATTGTGAACACATAGCTGATCACATACGTCACTCTCCAGGCACATGTCGACCTCTAGAAGAAGAATTTGTTCCCATTATGTCACAAAAAACTTAACAGAGATCAATAATTTACCAAAAAGTAAACATTCACAGCTTGTATGTGCTTTGAGCCTCGCATCACTTTATTTTAGCATGCACAGCTCCACAAACTTATGACATGACGTACACAAAAATAAATTGCCCTTAATAATGCTACAACCCTGCCTTATGAATTTCATTTAAAAATAAAGAAATTAATTAATTAAAAAAAAGACTGCCACTCACCCTCACACTGGCTGTCAGTAACCAGCTTCATGTTGTCCGGACAGTTGCAGAAGAAACCCATCGGCTGATCCACACAATGATGAGAGCAGCCGCCATTATTGACCTGACACTCGTCCTGATCTGCAAAATAAAACACCACATCAACATCGGTTTCACACACCAGATACCACAATGTTATTTATTTATTGGTACTGTATCTTCAATTCACTGTAAGATAAAGACAATTTTGCGCAATCTGTTTTTAAGAATGATTGCTAATAATCAAGTGATGCCAGCCTCATCACGTTGATGCCAGCAAGTTGATTTTAAGCAAGTTTAATGTTTCCAGATAATATGCGAGGCTAGTGGAGCAACCTGCAGTTATCATTAACCAAAATGGGAAACTTGACATTTAAGCATGGCAGCTGCATTTGAGGAAAGTAAAATCTGAGAGTTGGCAAGACTCCTCTTCTGAGGAACATGAGGCTATTAACATCCCAACAGTTACACTGTGGCTAAAATGTAACCACGCCAAATGGAGATATTTGAGTTTGAGATTAACTTGACAGATGCAAAGGAAGGCTGCTCAGGTTCAAAGTTCATTTGTGACTCTGCTGTCAGGTGCTGTTTTGAGGAAGAGGAAAAAGCCTCTACTGTTAACTGAATGTTTTACAGACCAAGTAAAATAAAACTATAATCCCAAAAGGCACATACTGGTAACATTGCGTTCTGGAATTTTTCAAGGGCAATGCCACTCCATCTTCTTTGAGTTCTCCTGCATAAAACCCAAACAAAAACAAAAACGCTTTCTAAAAATCAATCCAGTATAAATATTTAATTTACTTTTTTCTGCTCAGTTTCCTGCTGACTGTTTACAGGGCGTTGCTGTAACAGATCCTGTGCAAGTAGTCACCCAGCCCATCCTTTAAAAGTGTGTGATGTAATTTTTAGAGGGGGAAATGTTGCATCTCTAAACTGTCATATTTTGGGAGTGTGTTGTTTTGAGCCTGGCCAACATGAAATTAAACTCAGGAGGTTTTAAGAAGAAAATAATTCAAACAGTTTTCACAATCAACAGTGAGGTTTTGAACCTATTCAACTAATAAGATGACCAGTTATACAGGTGCAGCTCATGTGTAATGTTTCATCAACTCAAATTTTGCACTGATTCTAAAACTTTATTAATCAAGTTTTCTGATAAGCTGCCTTTGTTGGGGATTAATTTTTTATTTCCAAGGATTCAACTTTTCCTCTCTCACTGCTTTATGTTGTGTTTAACTGCATGTCTGGTGCACACAGAGGAGATGGAGGTATGCGGGACCTCCCCAACAGAGGGTCCTGGCGCCTCTGTCTCCACACTGATGGGACTTTTCTGCTACATATATCTTGTTGAACGGTGTGTGATCTGTGCAGGATAACTGGACTGTTACCCTAGCAACAGTGAAATATGATGCTGTGAGATTTTGTATAAGTAAGGCCCGTCTCTTTTGTTTCTGTGAATTCCTCACTGCACTGGTGCATGCTCTATACTGACTGAATTTCTTCTTGCAAGAATCAATTTTCAAAAGACAACTCCAGCAGTACATTATTTAATTAAATTCACTAAAATTTCCACAACAAATCGGTGGCAGAGGTGAGATCGATCAGTGGTGGGCTCTATCAGCAGATTGCTCAGGATGATGAGAGCGGATGATCATCCCAGAGATTGACTCTGGCCTCCAACCTCACCAAAAGACTTTAAGAGAAGGGGGGACCGACTGCAATACCCTGTGCCTTCACTGCTTGGACCCTACAAATCCCAAGTTCATTTTATTTGAATTTTTTTTTTTAAATAAGTACCTTTGGCTTTCACTTGTCTCATGACGGAAACAGTATACTGTACCATGAGTATTTAACTTGTTGAATGCAGAGACTGCATACAAGGTATCATGAGTGCAACCACCTGCAGCACATCCACCTCCTGAAAAACCCTTTGATCACATCACGATGGATTTCACAGGACTCAGCCCTGCTGAAGGTAAGAAATATCGCCTTGTTATGGTGGATAATGTGGTCTAAATCGGCTGAAGTGTTCCCAGCAACACATGGCAGCTGCGTAGCATGTTGCAAAAGCCTTGACTGAAATTACTCCCAAGTCGGGAATACCAGCAAAAATCAGCAGTGACAATGGTTCTCACTTTGACAATGTTGCTATTACAAATTGTCATTTTGGTATGATCTTAGAAAATATTGTGCATACCACCCTGCCAGTGATGGTGCTATTGAGGGGAGTGGGCCACTAACACAAAGTAGCTAACTGCAGTGAAAAGACAGTATCTACTGACAAAGGTTCTGCAGTCATTGCTGAGAGTCATTCAGATTCACGGCAGCCACTGTAGGAAGATTCCAGCACTGCACACCAATTTTTACCCTCCTGAACACAAGCCTTGACAGGCCCATAATCACAGCTTTTGTACCGTGAGTGTACGCTGACATTGACATATTACATATACACATTCCTGAGAGTACATTTACACAAGCTAACTATACTGCTTGCACTGTCAGCTCTTCCACTTGTATTGTGTCTCTCCCACAGTCTCCTGCCAAGTCTTGTACAAGTCTCCCTGATGGCCTAATCCAGCAGGATTGCAGGTTGCCCAGCCACAGGCTCCTATGAGGGCTTGCTCTAAGAGGTCCCTGCCTGAAGGTAGCTTTAATGATCATGTTTACATAGATGCTACAATTTCCACAGCTGATACTTGTACAAAATAATTTCCAAAGAAGCTGGGGTGCTATGTAAACAGAATGCAATGAGTTGCAAATCTCAAACCCATATTTTATTCACAATAGAACATAGAAAACAAATGTTTAAACTGAGAAATTTTATTATTTTATAAAAAAAATATTAAATTATTTTGAATATTTGGGCACATCTCAAAAAAGCTGGGACAGAGGCAACCTATCTCATGGTTGTGGGAACATAGCAAGTGTGACAGGCCATAGCCGGCAATTCTAATGGTATGAGGGTGCATCAGTGCCTGTGGAATTGGCAACTTGCACATCTGGAAAGGCACCATCAATGCTGAAAATAATATACAGGTTTTAGAGCAACATCAGCTCCCATCCAAACAACTTAAAAAAAAAAAAAATTCCAGAGAAGGCCTTACATATTTCAGTAAGACAGTGCTAAACTGCATACATCATCTATTAAAACAGCATGGCTTCGTAGAGTCCAGGTGCTGAACTGGCCTGCCAGCAGTCCAGACCTTTTACAACTGAAAATGTTTGGCACATCATGAAATGAAAAAATACAATAAAAAAGATCCAGGACTGTTGAGCAGCTATTTTTCTCCCAAAAGTCCAGCAACCAGTCTCAGTTACTAGACATTTGCAGACTGTTATTAAAAGAAGAGGAGATGCTACACACCAGTAAACATGGTGCTGTCAAATCTGCAATGCTGCAATATCAAAACTATAGAAAAAATATCCAGTTAATCAGCATGTCATGTTTCATCCAATCAATTGTCAAATAGGCAAATTTTTGATTTACAATAAAATAAAAAGGGGGGGATCTCATTGGAGAAGCTGTGACCTGAGAATGTTTTACACATTATTATTTTCCTTGATAATGAACTGAAAGTCTAACTAATGGCAAGCACAATAATTTTAAATTGTTCTGTCAATTAACTCAGTTTTTGCTCACATTCATTAGTAAGACAGTTGTCTTAACTACCAGCCAAAAAATTTATTAACTCTGGTTTGAATTTAATTACTCCAGCTCAAAGTCTTGGCTGTTATAACTCAGGGAAAATATGGCGCAGTATTATGCTGCCCTCTGCTGGATGGTCAGCAGCCTATGCTTACCATTACATTCTTATGGGATGAGTATCTAACACAAAACTATGACACCTGTTTCTATACACTGGAAATTTGTTTGATGGTGGACCAACATTTGAAACCCCTCTAGAATTACAGACAGGGTCTCTGACAATCTGTCTATGAAACTAACATTTCAAACATTACCCCATGTTGCCATATTTGGGCTCCCAGTTGATCACATTCGGTTCACTTCTAATCAATTAGACATTTTAGCATTTACCTCTTTACTCGTCTTCTTTTTCACTGGAAATCAACCAAAGCGCCCTCCAGCAGCCAGTGGCTTAATGACACTATGTTTCTTCTAAAATTGGAGACGATTAGATATTCACTGAAAGGCAAAGTTAATAAATTCTATGACATCTGGCACCCATTTCTGGCATTTTTCCCCCCATTCTCTTCAGTCTCTGCTCCCTGATTGATGTTTGATGGACCCCCCCCCACTACACTTTTCTTTTGTTTGTTATATATACATACATACTTTGCCTCATCTTGATGTGTTATAGTATAAACCTTTTAGGAAGTAGACTGCAGGCCTTATTTATTATGGTATACAGCACCTCTTTTGTGCTAACATTCTTTCACCCTTATTTGTGACACGGAGGTGCTGTGTTTTTTGTTCTGATTTATGCTGTATAAGCAATACTGTTTTCTGCCCCATTGTCCCCCTTCCTCATAATAATAAAAATATATTAACACAAAAATTACCACAAAAACTTTATGGCCACCTGTGTAAAAAAAAAACAAACAAAAAAAACCAGAGCATTTAAACGTCTCAGGATCTTCTCAGTCACTCGTTACACATTTGCCTTTGTTGTTGTTTTTTGTGTTTGTTTTCTGTTTCACTGCAAGCATCTGTTATGAGCCACTGTTAAGATGCCATCTGCCTTCGATCTACCCACTTTAAAGAATACTTATATATTCTCTTCAGCCATCATGTCAAACAGTGTTCAATACAAACCAGCTTGTTTCATGCACACTTCTGCCTCTAGTGATCTTAGATTTTGGCCAATAAAATCAGCCTGGATAAAAGTTAATTTATGGGCCTGACTATACTTAAGGGTACCATTATCTTAACACAAATAAGGGTCAAATGGAGGTCAAGATGAATCAGACATGTGACTGCTGCATGCCTATACAGCTTGGATTAATTCGTATTTACATACATGTAAGTACTTGCACACATTTATTCTACTTCCTAGTATCATAAACGTGCAGCAATACTGTATGTCTTCACGATGGGTAGCAGCTGCAACACATTGGTTGTTCTTTAAAGATAGTTGTTATACACTCACTGGCCATTTTGTGAGGTAAACAAATATCTAATCAGCCTATCACGTGGCAGCAACTCAGTGCATTTAGACATGGTCAGGACAACTTGCTGAAACTCAAAATGAGCATAAGAATAATGAAGAAAGGTGATTTCAGCGACTCTGAGTGTAGCATGGTTGTTGGTGTCAGACAGGCTGGTCTGAGTATCTCAGAAACTGCTGATCATGCTGAGATTTTCCTGCACAGCCATCTGTAGGGTTTACAGAGAATGGTCCGAAAAAGAGAAAATATCCAATGAGCGGCTAGTTCTCTGCGTGAAAATGCCTCGTTGATGCCAGAGGTCAGGACAGACAGACTGCTTCGAGCCAATAGTTAGGGAACAGTAACTCAAATAGCCATTCATTACAATCAAAAAATTCACAACATCCCCAACCTTGAAGCAGATGGGCTACAGCAGCCGGAGACCACATAGGACGCCACTCCCATCAGCTAGGAACAGGAAACTGAGGCTACAATTCACACAGGCTCACCAAATTGGACAACAGAAGATAGTAAATGTTGCTTAGTCTCATGAGTCTCAATTTCTGCTGCAACATTCAGATGGTAGGATCAGAATTTGGCGTAAACATGAAAGCATGGATCCATCCTGCCTTGTATCAACAATTCAGGCTGGTGGTGGTGTGGGGAATAATTTCTTGGCACATTTTGGGCCCCTTTGTACCAACAGAGCATTGTTCAAACACCACAGCCTACCTGAGTATTGTGGCTGACCATGTACATCCCTTTATGACCACAGTGTACCAATCTTCTGATGGCTGCTTCCAGCAGGATAAAACACCATGTCACAAAGCTCAAATCATCTCAAACTGGTTTCCTGAATATGACAGTGAGGTCATTATATTCAAATGGCCTCCACAGTCACCAGATCTCAATCCAATAGAGTACCTTAGGGATTTAGTGTACCAGGAGATTCACCAAATCTGCATCAACTGTGTGACGCTATCATGTAAATAAGGACCAAAAATCTCTGAAGAATGTTTCCAGCACCTTGCTGAAAATATGCCAAGAGGAATTAAGATAGATACTGGCAAGGTGTACCTAACAAAGTGGCTGATAAGCGTACATTATACAGTATGCTGAAGTGCAATGCCTACAGTACAGCTGTCAAAGTCACAATGAACCACTAAACCCCAAACCGCCCCCAACATTTGTGATAAAAAGGTACACTGGATCATACTTTTCTATTCCGCTCTGCACCCTGGGGAAAAAAAAAGTTTCAACAGAGCAGTACAGTTTGGTTACGTCTGCAAACTTGAACATTTTATCCAAGGGAGTGCAGCTATATCACATCACTCACCGCAGTTTTCCTCATCGCTGCCATCAGAGCAGTCTTCCGAATGGTCACACCGCCAGGTGTGACGGATGCAGTCCCCATTTTTGCACTGAAACTCTGACGCAGCACATGGCGAGGGTGTCTGTGGGAGGGTTTGAACCAAGCCACACAACTTCCGGGTCTCATCCCGTCCATCTTTGCAATCAGTCTGCCCGTCACAGACCCTGTTCCTGGGCAGGCAGGCATCAAACGGCCCACAGGAGAAGAATCCAGCAGCACAGTTCAGGCAGGAAACCTCGTCGCTCCCATCAGCACAGTCATCCACACCATTGCATAAGAAATCTATCGATATGCACCTTCTGCTTTGGCAGGCAAATTCATCTTTGTTACACCACACATGGCCTGTGAAGAGTCACAACTTAAAGTTACAACTAAAGTTAAAGCAGGAGTGCCAGAAAGCTTCACTGTAAAAACAATCTGAATGGTAAATAAATGGATTTGAAATAAAGTACTATAGATAGATAGATTCTGTTTAATGCTTTTAGTCATACTGGACTAAACTATATTTAGTCTTTCAAGGTCTGCCAGTTCAACCACAGTCTCCTGATAAATCCTGCATTTCTGAGAGGGACAAAGTACAAATTGTTCACTCTCTCCATTTTCCTGGCCAGCACTCAAACCAAATCCTTCCAGGTTTAAGTCACACATCTCTGACCTCTAAGCAACTCTGCAAATACGCCTACCTGCTGGCTTCACTCACATCAGCAGAGTTTATGCTTAGCCTGAAATCACACACAATCCTTGCAGGAGGTCTCTTCTCCTGCAGGGTTCTCTTTGGCAAACCTGCAGCTTGTCATGTGACCTGAACATTAAATCTCTCTGGAATCTGATATCAAAGGCTTCCATGACTTCAGCAGGATTAGAAAAACAAAAATCTCAAATGGCATATTCCCACACACCAAGGGAACATAAGTTGATCTGTACTGCAAGGATGTCTTAAAGGAAAAGCACCACAATGTACAGTTTGACCTAAATCTTGATCTATTTATTTTAGCCTTAAAAAAAAAACACTTATACATCTTTTATATACATTTTTAATCATACCTTTGTCCAAGTTATCTAGAGTTGCCCTGGTGTTGTAATGTGTCACACAGACAGATTACAACATTGTGTAACAGAGTTGCCAAGCGCTTATAAAACCCTAAGCAGTGTGCTTGTATGTGCCGTTTGCATGGCTTCTAGCGCTTATGCATGTACTCACTGCACTGGTGCTCATCTGATCGGTCCTCACAGTCTGTATGCCCGTCACACACCTTCAGAGTGGAGATGCATGTGCCATCACTGCATGTGAATTCTCGCTGCTGATGGCAGGTGGGCACAAAGTGAGCCGCAGCACCTGGAACACATGCACAAAAACAGTTTTACTGCTATGGTGCACAAGTCAGTTGATAAGATCATTGCAGCATTCATTGTCTGACTTAATAAAGTTTAGCAAAGTCATAAGAAAGGACTTGCTCATTCCAGCCCTGAAAAAGGGATGGATTATAAGCATATCCAAGGGGATGCCAGTTTAACTGCAGAATTATCAGATTTTTATTTTTTATTTCTGTGAACAATAAAATACAGTGTGTGTGTTTCATAAACAGGCTAATCAACTTTTACATCTCACTGATCGACCACATTTATGGCATGCATTTCCCAAAAGTGCATTAAAATCATATCAGCAGTCTGCAACAAATCAGGTACCTTCTGGAAATGTGACTGGCTCTCATGCCAGGTATATTTCATGCAAGTTTACCACAACTCCTCATTCTGATGTAACAGGCTGTCACAATACTATATATAACTATTACTTTAAATTACAGTTTTCTATTAACACACGCATAGTGATGCATATATAAAACGCCTCGCAGAAACGCGGCGAGTCCGTCGGTGGTTTGGTAGCAGGCAGTGCAATATGAGCATCAGAAGTGACAGACCGAGTTCACGCACTTCATTCAAAGTGACAAGCGCGCTGCACGAGGCGACGCTTTCAGCGCGCGCCCCGAAAGCGAGCAGCCCACTCATTTCACGCGCATGCAAACGCATTTTTCCATATCATACCCAGAATAAGATGCAAGATGAGATGCGCGACCAAAAGAGATGAACCTCCAAGGTGTCCCATGCTCGATGTCCTCCACCGAAACGAGGAACGTGGCGCGGAAATATGACGCAAGAGCTGTCTCTTTCCTAAAGTTATTTAACACCTTTATTCCCTCCTCTCCCTCTCACGGCCCGTCTTCGCTTCTTCTTTTAATATAGATGAGCTAGCCGGCATTGAACAGAAATTGTTGCATGTTTTGTACCGAGCTCTATCGAAAACCGTTTGTTTTTATCTCAGGTTTTATTCAGATATATCATACTTCATAGTTTACCCAGAAATACCAGTTACCAGTATACTAAATATACCTGCCAAATATATGGCCCAAAACTGCACTTTTATTATTTTTATAAATATATGTGTTTCTTCCTGGACTTGTTTTTTGGCGCGCCAAAAACCGCCGAGCACCAAACGTTCCTAATAAAACACCTGCGAAGTAGTGGTGGTCGGATCGATCCAAATATCGATACCAACGTTGGTATTGATATTGATCAATACCAGTGTAATGAGATCGATACTTTAGCTTCACTTTCTCTCCTGTTTGCAGGGGTGCGGTTTCATCAAAGATGCCAGCCGACTGTTTAAATGCTGCTCCTGTCACAGTACAGAGCAGGCACACTTTGCTCCTCCCCTCCCCACAGTGTTTTAATATTATGTGACATGTAACATATTTTATTTAGGAAAAAAAAGGAAATTGCTTTAAATGTTTTATAACGTTGTGTAGTGATAATTTTGCACAGCTTGTTTGTTTAGGAAAAAATCCAGAAAATTAGTGAATGAAGGGATATTTTTATTTAATTTTTGTATTATACTTTCTGAACACTCTACCTGAAAAAAGAAATGTTTTAATTTGTTCTTTAGTGATCATTCTGTACAATTTATTTTAGAAAAAAAAAATCCAGACATTACAGTGTATGGGGAAAATTGTTTTATTACTGTTCTATTGTTTCAGAACAAAAACTTATATTTTGATAAAGTATTTTCTATTTAGTTAGAAAATTTGGCCAATTCTATCCTGGGTTTTAACTAATTAATGATCCAAAGGGAAAAAAATCACAAAACACTTAAACTTCACAGCACTACTGCGCAGATCTCTGCTGACACCTGCCGGTTACGAATCTCCATTAATGGTTCGTCCGTCCATAAAGCAGGATCCCCACCTTTCTGGCAATGCCAGAATGGGCTTCATAACTTCCTGATCTATAGCAGAGCTGTTCCTTTGAATTGCAATAAAATGCACTGGTACCGTGATAAAGTTGCTCCACACATTTTTTTTTTAATCTGTGTATTTAAATTTTGGAGTGATGTTTTCTTACTTGGGTAGGAAAAAAAAAATCCCACTAAATATCAGTAAGGTGTTAAACATTTGTGGAGATCATAAACCAAACTCCACCCTAGTGAAAAATTAACTTAGTGAATTCAAAAAGCCCCCAAAGTCATACAATTTTTAATTTTTTTTAAAGGTCAAAAACATGGAGCACAACTCAATGACCCCCCAGATGTCCAGAATCATAAGATGCTTTTCCTCAAGTGTTTGTGTTCAAACTTAAATACAAGAGAATTAGGAGATAAGGATGATACACAGGACCTCCTGAAGTTTCCTTTTAATAGAATGGGAACATTTGGGATATTGACACTACAAGCCAGTGTTTGCCACATGAACACATTTACTGATGGGTTTTGTGAGGCTGAACGGTCATTCTGGGAGGAAGAGCAGAGGTTCAGCTCAATGCTCAGCTCCTCACTTCCTCTCTATATCCGTTTCACATTTCCTGGGTACATGATAATGACTGAAATCATGAGACGAAACATATAAACATATTTTATTCACATGTTCTATTGTACAAGATCCAACCAACACTTGCTGTAGTCAGGGCAGGAGGGAGATGCTGACACTGCAGACTCTCGTCCTGCTGCTCAGAGGTACGGCTGGTCTGTGGAGATCGGTGGCTCTTTATACGCAGCGCCCGGAGTCACTGGAAGCTTTGAGGCCTCAGCAACTTGACTAAAAAGACCAAACCACAATGTTTCAGCTACAAAGTAAAAACAGCAATCTTCAGTTGTCAGCCACAAAGAGATGTGGTTTCTGAGTTTTCTTTTGACGAGTGACATCAAACTAAACATCATAAACATCTGACCTTGAAATATATGAAAATGCGGTGATTAGGTCGTTTACCTGCCAGCAGTGAGCGCCTTCTGTGAAGACATCACGAGTGTGGGTGGGACTGACTCTCTGCGTCCGTCTCTGCTGTAGTAGTAGTTGTTGGCATACTTGTGGCTCGGCCCTACTGGCAGTTTGGGTGGTGGCTGTGTCCTATGGGGGGAGGCATCCTGAGTTTGCACATTCACTGGCACATTTTAAGTATCAGTATTAATGAGATATAAAATAGGATGGTAGGTTTGAGAAACAGATCCCTACCGCACTTTATTTCCAGTGGTTCTATATTGAAAGCTTCACACAGATTTTTAACTCTTTTGCTTTTCCAGCTGGTAGCTTTCAAGTTGTTAAAATCATTTCTTCCTCCCTGTCTTACAGTATCAGCCTGCTCCAAGTCTTCATTAAATCTGTATGACTACACTCTTCAGCTTCCCTTTCCAGACCAGTAGCTCCCGTGCTGGGGTCACCGATTCAAACCCATGATTTAGTCTTTTTTACGAAATTCTCTGGACATCATGAAAATTTCAACATTCGATTTGATACAGTACTGTGCAAATGGGAACTAGGTGCATAAATTTACTGAAACATGCACATACATTAATAGAAATAAAGTATATAAGGCACAGACTGAATCTGTACAATTCTAACAAGGTTGAAAGTCAATATTTGGTATGACCATCTTTATTCATCACCACAGCCTGAACTCTCTTAGGCAGCTTGTATTTTCTTTAAGTAGTCTTCAGGAATAGTTCTCCAGGCTTCCTGAAGGACATTCAAAGTTCTTCTTTGGATGTTGGCTGCCTTTTGTTCTGTTCTCTGTCAAGGCGATCCCACACTGCTTCAACAATGTTAAAGTCCGGGCTCTGGGGAGGCCAATCCATGACTGGCAGTTTTATTGTGTGTTTAGGATCATTGCCATAAAGAAAAATGAAGCCATTGCCAATCAGATTCTTTCCAGATGGTACTGTAACGGTACGTTTCTGCGCACATAATTCTTTCAATTTTGACAAGATCGCCAACACCACTGGCTGAAATGCAGCCCCAAACCATGACAGAGCCTCCATTTTCTTTCAGAGATGGCTGTTGACACTCACTGCTGTAACCTTTTCCTGGACTTTTCCAAATACAGCAACAGTAATTTGTACAAAAAAAGAAGTCAAATTTGGATTCATCACTCCATCACACCTGTTGCCCCTGACTGATTTTCAGTCCAGTGCTTGTGTACTTTGGCATACCTCAGTCTTTTCTCCCTGCCTTAAGAACAGCTTCTTGACAGCCACTAAGACCATTTCAGATGAGGCTTCAGTAAAGAGTAGACAGATCCACTGAAGTGCCAGATGCATCTCTCAGGTCCTGTGCCAGGTCTTTGCTGGATTCTTAAGGACATTTCAGATACTGTTCATCTGCTGTAGGTAGCTGAGTTTAGGCCTGTCACTTTTTTCATCCTCCACTTTTCCCAGTTTTTCTAAAGACACGCTGCACAACATACGGAGACGTGCCTAGTTTTCTGCTAACAGTTCTTTGGGAATCGCCTTGTCTGTGTAACAACAATATTTTATGCCTGTCAAACTGTTATCTTTGACATTTTTCATAGATTCGACTAAAGAAATGGGAACAAACTGTGTGGTTTTGTGACAGGCTGCTAGTAACACATGATTTGTTTTTTGCTCAGTGGTTGGTGACGTGTAGCCAACACTAGTTCAGCCCTTGAGTTAGGCGTCTTTTTCAATTATTAATGATTCACAAGTCTGTGTTAAGTATCCTCAAAAAAAGAACATTCCTCTGAATATGATCAGCTACAAGGACTGACCTGTAAATGATTGAAAAAGAAGCCAATGTCCAAAGACAAGCTTTGAAAGCCCTTCAGAAAGCCTGGAGATCTACTGCTCAGGACCACGTTAAAATATTACAAGAAAGTGTGGCTCTGTGGAAGCAAAATCTAAAGAAGTAATGGGTGGCTAAACACTGTTGGACGGTACTGTTTTTAACAAGAGGTCTGCTTGTGAAAAAGCGCGCAATCTGCTGTAACAAGGCGTAGCAATACTAGCCAAAAGTAGCGCAAAATGTCTTTTCTCATGTGCCAGTGCAGCTTTGTGTTTTCTGCAAATACACACCTATTCTAACTTTACTTGCATTTAGTATCAAAGTGGTGCAGATTCAAACCAACCCACCGGGTCTCGCTGTGAGTACCCTCTGGGTGATGCCTGCGGTCTTACCTCTTCGCAATCTCCTCATATCGCAGCTGCAGTTTGGCTTGCAGGTCATGCTGAAAAAAGAAAAAGAAAATAAGCAATAAATAACTACAAAACCCCACACTGCCTAATCTCATCTCCTTCATGTATACAGTGTTCAGCTAACCCACAACACCGCTGCTAGTAAGGGTTAGCCATATCTTCTGCCCGCTAAACGTTTCCTGTGGTAACGTTTATTGCGACAAATCTTCCGGAGAGACTTTCCATCACATCCAGAGCACATCCCTACTCTGTGTCAAAGCGTGACGGAAGTTTTGTTGCTCACCCCTGATAAAAGATTTCGCAGCCTCTGGATAAATTTAGTAGCAGTAGCCATGTCAGCTGTTGTGAAGGGCACGGGTCTTCTTCGGTGCTGTTACCGGGTTTCTCAACGCATCGCTGACACCTGCTGGAAAGCAGGGAAAATTGTAGCATCACAAAGCGTGCATTTTAGTGGATTTTTATTTATTTGTTTAATTATGTATTTTCTGAGGGTCAGATTAACTTAGATAAAGGAGAGAAAGAGCGAGACACTAGATAACTAACTCCTCTGCAGTGAAGGCCTGGCCGAGCATCTCAAGGAAGTAAACAACTTTTGGTGATGTCCATGGGTTCTAGACTTCAGGCAGCCATTGGCTGCAAGTATTATTAGAAATAGGCTAATTTAATTTAAAATCATAGTAGTGTGTCCAGTTACTTTTGAGCCTCTGAAAAGAAAGGGAGGGGGGCTGTGTACAAAAATGGCTGTAATTCCCAAACATTTAAATTTTTGTAAAACCCTTCAAATTCAAGCTTAAAGCCTGCACTCTAATGACATCTTGATTGTTTGATTTACATGTCCACTGTGGTGGTGTACAGATGCAAAAACGACAAAAACAGTGTTTTTGTCCAACAAATTATGGCCCTAAATGGCCAGTAATTAATTTCTTAAAGTGTAATTTTTACTTTGATATAATCAAAGTAAAGGTTACACTTTAACAAACTTTGCTAGTAACTGCAGAACTCCTACAAATGTGTAACACATTAAAAGTAAAAACCTGAACCCTTGAGCACCACAGTGAGGGGATCTGGTTGTTCTAATGAGGGCTGAGCATTTTGCTGGTTTGGTTTGGGTCCACAGATGCTGTTACAGCAGTGGTTCTCAAACTGTGGGGCGTAGACCCATTGCAGGTAAAAACAAAGTGAAACTAAACTGAAAAAAGATTATTTTGTGGTGAAATTTTACAATTGTGTATGACTGTCATGCTGACCTTAATTTCAATCAAATCAAATCTGGATTCTCTTTTAATGTTAATGAATTTTAAAAATGTGTAAAATTCATCTTAAATAGGGAATATGCTAATCACCTTTATTTTATGAAGTACACTGTAGTGCAAAAAGTATTTACTCATCCATCCAAATCATTGAATTCAGGGGTATAAAACCAAGGACCTAGGCATGCAGACTGCTTCTACAAACATTTGTGAAAGAATGGGTCGCATGAAGGAGCTCAGTGAATTCCAGCGTGGTTATGAAATTTCCTCACTACTAAATATTCCACAGTCAACTGTTAAGTGGAAGTGCTCTGGTATTACAGCAACTCAGCATAAAAATATTGGGATCAGGGGATACTGATGTGCATAGTGCAAAAGAGGTCGCCACCTTTCTGAAGAGTCAATTGCTACAGACCTCCAAACTTCATGTGGCCTTCAGATTAGCTCAAGAACAGTGAGTAGAGAGCTTCATGGAATGGGTTTCCATGGCCGACCAGCTGCATCCAAGCCTTACATCACCAAGCATGGAGATGTGTTCTCTGAAGTGACAAATCACACTTCTCCATCTGGTAATCTGATGGATGAGTCTGGGTTTGGCAGTTGCCAGGAGAACGGTACGACTCGTCAGAGTGGATTATGCCAACTGTAAAGTTTGGGGGGAGGGGGTTATGGTGGTGGGCTCGGCCCCTTAGTTCCAGTGAAAGGAACTCATAATGCTTCAGCATACCAAGACATTTTGAACAATTTCATGCTTCCAACTTTGTGGGAACAGTTTGGGGACCTCCCCTTCCTGTTCCAACATGACTGCACACCAGTGCACAAAGCACGGTCCATAAAGACATGGATGAGTGAGTTTTGTGGGGAAGAACTTGACTGGCCTTCAGAGTCCTGACGTCAACCCAACAGAATACCTTTGGGATGAATCAGAGCCCCCACTGAGGGGCATTAGTGGTCAAAAAATTATCCAAGTATGAAAAGGCTTTGAATCGTTTGATTTGAGCTGGCAAAACTGTGCAACAGTAGTACAGATAAATGCACACAACATCCAGAGAAGAATCAAAGGGAATTACAAAGTTTATTTGTTGCACAAGAAAACACAGTAGAGGGCGACATCGCCGGTATACCATGCAGTCAAGTATTACAGCTGTGTGCTTGTCTCATGCAGCATGCACTGAACAGAAGAGTCCACAGGAGAACACATGCACGTGTACAACACTTTGACCTGCCATCTTGTTCTTTAAGAGTATGCTCAACACCGGCTGACCTCCGGTGGCTGAAACTTCCCGCTGGTGGAGATCAGCAAAGTATTTTTACATACAAGATTATTAAAAAGAAACCCTTATCTTCTTTTCCTTGTTTTTAGTGATCTCCTGTAAAGATCTTGTCCCATACTCTAAGTTGGATGTTTACATTGTTAAATTGGCTTTTTTTTGTATACAAGACAAAACCTCTAGTGTAAACATATATTTTATTATTTATTCTTTCTCAGGTTTACTTTTTGGTGTAAAGCATCTTTCTCATGCAAATAAGAACAGGGTAAACAGCAGTAGAAACCTCCATGTTTCCCTTCACCCCCCCTTTTTTTCTTCCCCCATTCAATTAATCTGTACAGCTTCTTTATGAAGTCTGAACTCCAAGAAACTGCCAATAATCTTGTAATGTATGTGCATGCAAATACAGAAAATGCTTCTGAGTTTGGTGTCAAACTACTCTTCAAGAACAGGTTCTTCAAAATAAAGCCCCCCCCCTCAAAAAAAACAAAACAAAACAAAAAAACCCACAAAAACAAAAAAGCAGATATGCAGCTTCTATAAGTGTTGTTTTCTCTGTTGGTATCAAAGAGGATAGTTTCACCGTGTACAGCCACAGGATAGAAAATGTTTGTACAGTACATAGCATGTTTGTTCATTGTAAACAATTCTGTAAGACTGCAAAAATAACAGAGTGGTCTGTCTGTTTGCTTCACTAACACAACGACAGCATCCTGGTAAGGTTGTCATCACAAGATTTAAGACCATTTTTTTCTCCTTTTTTTTTTCAGGAAGAAGAGGGGTTGAAGTAACACTACAGTTGTTTATAAAGAGAAGACTCAGAGAAAAGTCCGTACAAAAGCCAGGAATAGCCACTTACAAAGAGGACAAAAACTCACCAAGCTTCATCTCTGTTGTGGAGAAAACGTGACGTGCAGTCAATCTGTGCAGCTGTCAAACACTGCATGAATCCCAGCAAGATGGTAAAAAAAAAAAAAGAAGAAAAAAAAAGCTCATTCCCTCAAGTCAGAATTCCTAAAAAAAAAAAAATCCCTCTTGCCACAAATTGTCATGGTGCATATTATGTCCTTCAGTACATTTTGAATTATACACACTCGTTACCAAAATATACATCAAAATTTGTACAATACAAAGACGAAAAAACAAACAAACACACACTTGTTCAAAGAAGCCCTGATTTCACTGTTAATGCGTTTCTCTCAGTTTGCCTTTCACATTCAGTTACAAAATTCATGTCTTAAATACATTAGTGCACTTTCCCCATGGATGTAAACAGCACTGCACAGCACATGAAGTAGGACTATGGCATTTATGAACGGTCTCTTTCACATGCACATGTAGGGAAAAAAAATGAAAAACGCTACAGCTTCTGGAAAAAATAACTCACTTATACATGTGGGTGCAAAGCTTCAAAAGTCCAACATGTGTTGTCATAGTAAGTAAAGAAAGCCTCCTAAAAAAGTGAATACCAAAGTGTTTTAAACGATCCCCTCCACGTTGTGATGAAAATGGACCGAGACGAGCGCGCCGTTCCGGCACGATGCGCAGCCACGGTGCTTCAGAGTTCCAATGGCAAACTCGCAGAGCCTGCAGCACACACAAACATGAGCGTGGAACATCCAGAGCTTCGTGCTCAGCATCATTTTCCATAACAGTGGGAGCAAAAACAAAAACAAATCTTCATGTTGAGTAAAAATTACAAATAATGTTTCTGCCTTCAAAGATATGGCTTAGAGGACATTGCACGGATACCATGGCACATAAAAACCTTCAGCTTGGTGTCTTCATAAAATAAGACACAGGTGGGTAGTGTCTCACTGTGACTTGCAACATTATTCTCCACTAGAATGAAAAACAATGCCGTTCCCGTCAATTCACACTGCAAGGAACATGACCAAACCAACAAGTTGTGCAAGTATACAGTATGGGCCTTACAAACATGATGAAGTCATCAGGGAAACAACTTATCTTTTCGTGTCTTCTGTCGGACAATGCAGAGCCGCTTCTTTCCCTGCTGATGTGACTGTTTCATTAATAACAGCTGGGTTTTTTTTGTTTTCCTGCAGTCTAGTTAGAGCTTAGTAGCTTCTGTTTTACTCCTTCTAAAGGATGTTGTGCACCAATACAATCTGATATAGTACTGTAGTCATGAGCTGCAGATAAAGCCGCAAAGTCTGACCGACAGCTGATCAGACAATAACACATCAGTCATGTTTCTCACAGTGCGAAAAAAAAAGTCATTTTTAGGTTCAGGACGATCTACAGCAGTACTACAAACACATGCAGACACTGAAGAAGAAAGGGAAAAAAAGAATTAACCTTGACTTCTCGTACCATTTGGTCCAATAGTTTTACGCAGCATTATCTCTACTACTCTGTACCAGAATTTATTTAAAAAATAGACATTTTTAGAAAATAATCCATTCAAAAGACATAAAACCACATTTTATGGATACAAAAATGTTGAGCCTTGACTGGTCAACCAATGAGAACTTCCCTCTTTTCCCCTGTTACAAACTTATACTTACATACAAATGTAATAAATAAGACCAGAAGGTCTGAAATGCCTAAAGGCAAATTTTTACAAAACAAAATTCAAGTAAGAGTTTCTTCCGCTCTTTCAGCCCAACAAGTTTGGAAATGACTTAACTTGCAGTTCATCACCTCTGAAAGACTCGAAAGAAAAGATATGAGCAGGTTTTATGACTACAGTGGTGGGCCGTCACTTTCTCGGATGCCCTTTTTGTGTTTCCTCTCTGCACTCTGGTGTCTTCTCTGGTGCAATTTGAGGACCAGTGGAAGTTGTTTCTGCTGCCTGCCTGCAGCTGCTGTCGGCGAGAAGACATCCTGTGTGTTGCTGCGGACATGAAGTGATGTCCACCTCCAGCTCAGGCTTCTCACCGGAGTCCTCTCCATCTGAACATGGCTCCCACTCATCTTGCTCGCTCTCCGTTGAGCCCTGCACAGCTATCTGCGGCACCAGCGTGAACCTCCTCACCACAGGGACTTCCATCTCGAGCTCCTGGCTGGATTGGGGTCGAGTCACAGTCCAGGCCATCCTGTGCTGCTGCTGTTGTGTTTGAGCCCCTGGAGGTGTGGTGGTCCCCACTACTGTGCTGCCACTGCTTTTCTCCTCTGGCTCATCAAAGCTCACCTCCTGCACTGCCTCCTGCTTCTTGAAAGAGTCTCGCCGCTCTGACAGGTTAAGCTTCCGCATCACAACCAGCTGCTCTGAACGCTCAATCCCAGAGTCCCGCATCCTTTGGCTGGTAATGTATGCCCCAAGTCTGCCGTGATCAACCCCAATGTAAGAGCCTCCACCAGCTGCATCCACCTCTGAGTCACCCAGCAGGTCACCCTCACCGTAAAACGGCACTTCCAGCGTGTGCCTGCGGGGGGCTTTTGACTTCTTGTCAGCGTGATACACTCCAGACAGTTTCTCAGCTGACTGCACCCTCTTGAGCAAAGGCGAACGAGGCGGCTCTGCACTGCGTGGCCGGACAATGTGTCTAATGATGGTGGGGGGTGACAGGGTTTTTCCATGGTACGTGTGAAGGGTTTTGGCAAAGCCTGGCAGAGGAGAGGGCGAGCGCTGTGGGGAAAGTGGCTGATTGGAGGATGAGGAGCTGCTGCAGGCCAGGGGTGAGGGGGGATGTTGCTGGTGGACTTGCGACGGCCCCACCTTACTGTAGCGTTGCGGGCTGAGTTTAGAGCCCAGGCCAAGTGTGATAGGTCGGCTGTGTGTGGCGGGTGAGCTGGGAGAGCTGGAGCAAGGAGATGTACTCTGTGGAGAGTTATTCTCTGTAAAGAAGCAAAACACTTTTAGCAGTGCACACAACACTTTAAAAAAAGTGGCATAATATGTTGGTATCCTAAGACTCTCAGTGCACCTGGAGCATCTCAACAGACTAAAGCATCAGAACTGTTAAATTTCATGAAGCAAACTTTAACTCACCATGGCCCTGATGGTCAGGTGCAGGGCTCCGACAGGGTGTGGAGGGCCCAGGGGAGAGGCTGTGAGTCGGGGAGCCTGGAAGACTCTCACTGGAGGAAACCGAGTGATGAAGACCAGAGGAGAAGCTGCGACTGCAGTGCATCACTGTGCTCTGCTTGGACAGCTTCTTAAAGATGGTCCTTCGCCTGGAAGACAAGCAAAAGCAAACTATATAATTCACCTGTGTAGCTTATTAGCATCACAACATCAACATGCACCACAAGTTTGTACACTGCTCAAAGAAATAAAGGGAGCACTTAAACAACACAATATAACTCAAAGTAAATCAAACTTCTGTGAAATCAAACTGTCCACTTAGGAAGCAACACTGATTGACAATCAATTTCACATGCTGTTGTGCAAATGGAATAGACAACAGGTGGAAATTATTGGCAATTAGCAAGACACACTCAATAAAGGAGTGGTTCTGCAGGTGGGGACCACAGACCACTTCTCAGTACCTATGCTTTCTGGCTGATGTTTTGGTCACTTTTGAATGTTGGTGGTGCTTTCACACTCGTGGTAGCATGAGGCGGACTCTACAACCCACACAAGTGGCTCAGGTAGTGCAGCTCATCCAGGATGGCACATCAATGCGAGCTGTGGCAAGAAGGTTTGTTGTGTCTGTCAGCGTAGTGTCCAGAGGCTGGAGGTGCTACCAGGAGACAGGCCAGTACGTGGAGGAGGCCGGAGGAGGGCAACAACCCAGCAGCAGGACTGCTACCTCCGCCTTTGTGCGAGGAGGAACGGGAGGAGCACTGCCAGAGCCCTGCAAAATGACCTCCAGCAGGCCACAAATGTGCATGTGTCTGCACAAACGGTTGGAAACAGACTCCATGAGGATGGTATGAGGGCCTGACGTCCACAGATGGGGGTTGTGCTCACAGCCCAACACTGTGCAGGATGCTTAGCATTTGCCAGAGAACACCAGGATTGGCAAATTCGCCACTGGCGCCCTGTGCTCTTCACAGATGAAAGCAGGTTCACACTGAGCACATGTGACAGACGTGACAGAGTCTGGAGACACCGTGGAGAGCGATCTGCTGCCTGCAACATCCTTCAGCATGACCGGTTTGGCAGTGGGTCAGTAATGGTGTGGGGTGGCATTTCTTTGGAGGGCCGCACAGCCCTCCATGTGCTCGCCAGAGGTAGCATGACTGCCATTAGGTACCGAGATGAGATCCTCAGACCCCCTGTGAGACCATATGCTGGTGCGGTTGGCCCTGGGTTCCTCCTAATGCAGGACAATGCTAGACCTCATGTGGCTGGAGTGTGTCAGCAGTTCCTGCAAGATGAAGGCATTGAAGCTGTGGACTGGCCCGCCTGTTCCCCAGACCTGAATCTGATTGAGCACATCTGGGACATCATGTCTCGCTCCATCCACCAACGTCATGTTGCACCACAGACTGTCCAGGAGTTGGCAGATGCTTTAGTCCAGGTCTGGGAGGAGATCCCTCAGGAGACCATCCGCCACCTCATCAGGAGCATGCCCAGGCGTTGTAGGGAGGTCATACAGGCACGTGGAGGCCACACACAATACTGAGCCTCATTTTGACTTGTTTTAAGGACATTACATCAAAGTTGGATCAGCCTGTAGTGTGATTTTCCACTTTAATTTTGTGTGTGACTCCAAATCCAGGCCTGCATTGGTTAATAAATTTGATTTCCATTGATGATTTTTGTGTGATTTTGTTGACAGCACATTTAACTTTGTACAGAACAAAGTATTCAATGAGAATATTTAATTCATTCAGATCTAGGATGTGTTATTTGAGTGTTCCCTTTATTTTTTTTGAGCAGTGTATTTTACAGTCAGCTGAACGTTTCCCAAATTTAAAAAAAAGACAAAAACAAAAAACTTGGAGTGCCCTTATATATGTGACAAAATGCAACTAATACTTTTCTAATAGCGTTTACACTAGAAGGAGACAGAGGACTGACTTCCACCATTAACCAGCTTCCCAGAGTAAACAAAGGAGGAGTAACTCTGCAGAGCTGTAGAGAAAAAAAACCTCTCAGATCTTCACCTGTCATAATTATCTCTCCTCTTGCTCTTCTTGCTCCGGCGGGCCATCTTCCCTTTGTGTTTGGTCTTTCGCGCAGGACCGACTTTAATAGACGTGTTCTCAAGCGCTATGGTCTGCAGAGCCACCTTGCTGCCGCTCTGCACGTTTCATAAGAGTAAAAGAATTTGTATCCACTGTCCAACAACACAAAAGGATCTTAAAGTGAAGTTCAAATTAGATGTCATATGGCTCTGAGTTGTACCTTCAGCAGCAGTTCCATCATCTCTGTGTGGACCAGGCCCTGGACAGACTCTCCATTCACGTGGGTGATGAGGTCTCCAGTGCAGAGACCTGCCTGGTGAGCCGGGCTGCCCTCCTCCACACTCTGTTGCAACAGTAAAGAGAGGAGTTTCGTTTTAGCATTACATAAGCACCTTTTTTTATATATCATTCTTTTAGTTTTGGATCACCAAAGCAAAGCACAAATTCTGAACATATTACAATTTATAAACACAAATACTCCAGCTGTTTTTAATCTTCAAGCATTTTTAAAGCTTATAGTTAAAACCCACCGACACCATGTGATGCACAGTGTAGACATCGCTGTCGCCCATGTACACCCGGATGGCCTGCAGGGTGAAGCCATACTTCTTCCCTGAGGTGTGGATGACGATTGGTGGCCTCAGGCTGCTGGGGCTGAATGAAAGATCCCGGTTAGGGGACGAGTCCCGAGATGAGGGGTTGGAAGACAGTGAGCGCGGGGAAATGGGTCCAGGGTGGAGGCCACTGGGTGAATCATCTGAAACAAACATAGTTTAGAGACATGATCTAAAATGTTATGATTCTAAAGAGAGGCCTGTTTTACTTCCACGATTAAAAACAAACTCCTGTCCATACATTACATGTTTGCATTTTTTTTTTTAATTAATTATATATTTTGCTGGATTCAAATTTGGGATGATAACCTTCTGCACCTGTAGTAATGATGAGAGATAGGGCGGAGACAGATGCAGACTTAGGAACCTTTCCTCCGCAGGGAAGTCTCTGCTTGTCTGGTGTCTCCAGCTGGTTACCAAAGCGCCGAGGGGCTGCTGTGTCCTTAGGGGATGACTGTTTCCCCCGGTACTGTTGCTGCGAATCCTGATCCGCCGAAGGTTTGATACCACCACCTCTGCTGCAGAGAGAAATTTTTAAGTGTGAATGCTTCAGACCAAAGCACCTGTACATGTTCTGAAGAGAAATGTTTAAATACAAAAAGGTAGATTTACCTTCATCATCAGTGGAGAGGGCAAACCGGGGCATTGTCTCCAGGCTGTGAGTGCTGCTCATTACCAGAGGACTGGTGCTTCTGTCAGACTGGGAGGAGCTGGAGGATGCCCGGGGGCGAAGACTAAAAAAACAGTCAAAAAGCAGTTGAACACGTAAATCAGCTGATTCAGGATCCAAGTGAATGTTTTCATGCAGACCCACGATCTCAATGAGCTGGTGAACAGTTTATCATATTATATATACTTTGGTTTTGACCTCTTTCATTTGTAACCTGTAAAAAAATAAAAAATAAATACTGTCAGTCACCGGTGCTAACCCACAGCCTCCTGGCAGTAGAATCTTTAGGTGGCACAAACTGCCTGAAAGCACAAGTGCTAGAAGATCTAATTGCCAGGTCTCAGAAGATCTTAATGGGGTGCATATGAGTCTCAGTGACTTTTTTCACCAGATCAGTTCAAAAGCAAACGGCTGTGAGGTAAAAATCAAAACTAGAAGAAACCGACAACAATAAAGAGGAATGAAAGGTGCCCACGGCATGCAGTATGATGTATTTCACAGCTGTGTCTACCTGGCCATGCGTCCAGACTGCCTGGGCTCTGCACTGCTATCTGCTGGGCTCTGTGAGGCACTGAGCCCTCCCACGTCCCCGTGGTCCTCTTTGTCCTCACTGTGGCTGCGGTCCGAGGAGAAACTCAGGTTGGATGGTGTCGCCAGATGTTCTGTGCTGCTGTAAACCTTGATGGTAAATTGGTGAAAGGGTGTCAAAAATAGAGCTGGCCTGGATGCTGAAAAGTTCTCAAATATTCTGGCACACTTCCCGCAGATCCTTACTGTAATGCTTATTTTTTTCAAATATCCGCCCGCTTTTTTAAACCGTCCGCATACGTCATTCCCCAACACAGCGCAGTGGTCTTTACCTTGCTGAAGCGATGCGACCAGGAAGCAAACTGTCTGATTTCCAAGGAAGACTCTTCGTCGTTGGTCTCGTCATCTTCATCAGAGGCCATATGATGGTAACGATCTGAACGAGCTGAATACAGAAAAAGAGAAGATGCTCAAAAAAAACAAAGGTGTAATCCCAAACAAAATCCATCACCTGACAGTGTTATCCCAGCTCATCAGTATAATAAAATGTGGAGTTATAGAGGAGAAATATTTTAGCTAAATTTAAGCTGCTTGGCAAACATCTGTCATACATCCATGTTCAATCAGCACAGGAAAGAAAAAAGATCAGTGAGGTCTCATCTTCATCTCCCATGACGAACGATCGTTACCACTCAAGCTGGCCAACATTTTGGTCTTGCTACCACATGAGGTCAAGATTTAACAGAAAAATAAATCACAGTCACAGTTGGAACTTACTGTCAAAGTAGCTCGTATCATCCTCGGCCTCCAGCTGAGGGATGAACTCTGCTTTCTGTCGGAGGAGCCCATTCCAGTCCAGCCCCAGGAAGAAAGCGTGCTGCTTCACCTCTGAAGCTCCACCTATAACCAAACAGATTCCACATTCAGTCAAACACTGGATCAAGTTCAGTGTACAACTCATTTCCCATGTGTCCTTGCTTCAATTTTAAGTTTAATTTTCAAATTCAAGTTTGATTTCCCTCTATAAAATCCCCTTATGAACCATCTTCTTGGATTAAATTTTCTGAGAGGACATTGTGACTTCGGAGTACAGACCTGTATAAAACATCACTGTACCTGTTCCCAGTCGGTCTAAAGGATTCTGCCTCAGCAGGCGGGTGATCAAGTCCTGGGCATCAGCAGGTAACGCATCCTCTCCTTCAGGCCAAATGATCTCATCTGACAATCGGAGAAGATAAAGAAAGAGCAAGTCAGAATGTTTTTTGCTTGCCAAAGCACAACCTTACTCTGGGCTGAAGTGGTTAATGTGTTTAAGGTTTAACCGTCTGTCTTTTTTACATTTACTCTGATTCTTAACTCTGGCTATTTCATGCTAACATTCACACCTACAACCAATCCAGAATCACCAATTAACCTAACATCCAGGTTAGACAGAGTGCCCAGAGAGAACCTACACAGGCATGGGTAGAACATGCAAACTCCATACAGAAAGGCCCCAACTGGTGGATTCAAACCTCCTTGCAGTGAGGTGACAGTGCTAACCACTGCACCACTAGATCAGACTATTTGACACAAAAACACATCTTTCTACAAATTCTGAGAGCACAGCTAATTGCAGACTACTGCCATTTCCAGCTAAGATAAACCCTCCTATGCCACTGCTCTTTTTTTATATGACGTTTTCAATTCACATAGGAAAAGGAAACTAGTTTAATATAAAGATTTGATTATTCTATGCTATGCTTATATTTTGAAGGCTTGTTAAGAATTGGATTTTTCAAGTATAAAATTCATTCTGACTAACTTTGTCATTTCAAGACCCACCACTGACAACTTGTCCAAAAAGCTCTTCGGGAGTGTCTCCAAAAAACGGGACACAGCCGACCAAGAATTCATAAAGGATGATCCCCATCGCCCACCAGTCCACTGGCTTCCCATAGCCCTGTCTGAGGATCACCTCTGGGGCTATGTACTCTGGAGTTCCACACACCTGTGAAAATAAACCGACAAAGATCAGTTTGGGCAAAATGAACCAGCTGCATCTATAATCACTGACAGCCCCAAAGTGGCAGGTGATTTCTCTCATACACTTGAAATTGTCTCACCTGTTTGTCAACAAACTCTCTTGTGTCTTTCTCTATGTGACCCTCATACAGGTTGGTTGTCATGTTCATCAGGCCGATTTTAGAGAGACCAAAGTCCGTCAGCTTGATGTGGCCCATCAATGTAATCAACAAACTGTTGGGCAGAAAAAGACATCAACATAACCCGTGCATTTTACAATTTGTCCAGAGTGATGAAAAATGAGCATAAGTGCTGAAAAACAGAAAAATCAAGACTCTACCTGTGGTCACTCAGACCTGAATATGTCAGTTTAGTTATCAAATAATGTTGAATTTAATGAAGCATAATGAAAGCAAGAAAGCACGTTGGAGCTGAGCTGGAGTAAAGGTGATGTTGGATGCATTCTTACTTGTCAGGTTTAAGATCCCGATGCACAATGCCATAGTTGTGAAGGTACTCCAGAGCAAGGACTGTTTCAGCAAAGTACAGCCTTGACATTTCTACAGGCAGTGGGCCCATGTTTTTCAGCAGGTTGGCACAATCTCCACCTTAACAGAACAGAAAACCTTAAAATCACAGGCACAGCAATGATCCTAACACACCAACTGTCCAATGAATTACTGGGATGGAGTAATACACACAGAGACCGATTCTTAGACATCTCAGCGAGAAGCTGTTTGAAATGTTTCTGCACTAGAACTCACTGGAAGCAGGTTCTTGTTTAAGTTAAACTAAAACGTTAGAAATATCAAAGTGTCTTAGTCACAGCAGCCTCTCCCCTCTTTACCTTCTACATACTCCATGACCATGCAGAGGTGACGTCGTGTCTCAAATGAGCAGAACATGGAAACAACAAAAGGGTTCTCAGCAAAGGTTAGGATGTCCCGCTCCACAAAGGCCTGCTGGATCTGGTTCCTCAGCACCAGGTTCTGCCGGTTTATCTTTTTCATGGCAAACCGCTGCCGGGTCTCCTTGTGACGAACCAGATAGACCGCCCTGGCAAAAGCCATACAACCCTCATTAGACCCACTGATACAAGAAAAATGCATATTCACAGTGGAAACATCCACAAAAAAGGTTGAAATTGAGGTAAACTGTATCAGTGCAACTGAAATTCAGAGTTATTCTGTCAAGAAAAACAGAAATCACCTATTTCTGTATGGAATATTTTGTTCAGAAGTGATATTTTCCAATCCGAGGTGCTTCCTGACATCGTTTTAATCTTTAATCTTAGCTTTACGACCCTTTGCAAAGTAAAAAACATCTGGAACTAATTTTCAGCACTGGTATTTCTAAGATAAGCAGTGAAAGCTAATGAAATGGGCGCTTCCTATTACCCATATGCGCCGTTACTTATGAGTTTGATGGTCTCAAAATCACTCTCAAGAGGTTTTCTTCGAGTTGGAGTCAGCGTCTGTGGGGTCTTATTCTACACAAATGAAACAGAAACATGATATTTGTGGCTGTTTGTGAGCAAGTGATAAAATAAACAAGCAAACATAAGTAAGACTGTGATTAATGACGATTACAGGTTAATGATGCCATCAGACTTCCCATTAAGACTTGTTTCCCCTTTGGAAACTGTACTTTCATTGGAAAATGAAGGCTGGATTGAGCAACCAAAACATAAAGAGGATGGTCTTGGGTTTGCATGGTACTTTCAAGGATGCTAAAATAACAACAGCAGGAAAAAGTGGAATAACTAGTTATCTATTGCCACTATTAGCTCATTTTCCACTACATTATGCTAAAAGCCAACTACTAACACAAGCACTAATTATGCCTGAAACCTACCTAAGCAAAAGAACACTGGTTTAAAATATTTATATCCTTTCACACTAAAATGGGTCACTGTTGACCACAAAAAAACCCCAAAGCTAACAAGAAACAACAACAGTAGTCCAGATTCTCTCGAAACACATTTAGCACAGCACAGGGATCTGAAGAACCGTCTGTTTAGAAAACATCTACATTTAAAAATTTTAACCTTAAATCATATCTTCTCCCAGTATGTGATACGATGTGAGCTCAGAATGAGTCAGTGTAACAACAGTAAAAGTTTACCTCCACAATAGCATCTGCTTCTGTTGATGCTGAGGGACTGGCCTCATACTGTTCAAGCTGTACCATGTCTAGAAATAATAGAAGGCAAGTGTTTAATTTGACCAGAAACAATCATCTTGAAAGAAAACGTTATAAAACCTTTGAGTTTCCAATATTTACTGATTGCTTAAAAATGTGGTCTGCTCTTCATCCAACTCCCAACCAATGCAAGAAATATACATTTGTTGCATTATCATAAAACTTAATAAAAAATAAATTAATTTAAAAAATATATTATAATAATCACCTACTCCAGCGACACATTGTTACTTAGTTGATGTCTGAAATGGGCTTTAAAAATATCACATGGGCCACATTTGAAGCAACTGGGATCTGTTCCTCTTCAGCATGGGTGGAGGCTTTCCTTGATAACTGACTTGCTTTACCTTCTAACGGGTCCCGTGTGAGGCCCAGCTGGCTGATGATGTACCGCGGGATGTCCGTCTTGATTCCCTGGCCAACTTTGGCGTGGCCCTCTGCTGCTTCAAGTAGGTGGTAAAACTCTTCTGGGTCAAACTCCTGTCAACAGCATCCAACAGCAGCGTAATTAATGTGGAGTGTCTGAATATCTCGTCAAATGTAACGCAGGAAACGCAAAGAAATCCAAGAGGCTTCAAGTCTACTGGTGTTTTACTACTTCTTCACTACTAAGTTATCCCTGGATTAATTTAGCTTGAGGTATCTCATAGTTAAAATGTTTTTACCAGAAACAGATTTTTTGAAGGATATAAATTTTTTTAAATGATATAAATACTCTTTATGTACTTTTGATTCATGAAGTCGGAAATCACTGTCTCTGTTTCTTCCACAGCTTACCAGACATTCAAGGAGGCGAGCCGGTCGGGAGATTATGATGAGGATCTTTCTCACCAGCTGGGTGATGACAGTCACCTCTTCACTTTCAGAGCGCTCGTAGGCCTGGAAAACACGAGGAGGCAGGGGCTAAAAAGCGTCAGGAAACTCAAGTCATCTCCACGGAGATCCATTTTCAGCGAGGGTTTGCATCTGAGTAACAAAAATACTGCTTACATTTATGGTGGAGTCAGCTTGGCTAGTTACTTGTGTAAAAATGAAGGGATTATAATTAAAAATGGCTGAAATTTCAAAACTGTTAGTGTGTATTTTTTAAACTGCCTGAACTAAAACTGAACGTCTACATTTCACAACTTGATACCTTCAGTTTTAATCCAGTGTGGAGGTGCACAAAAGCAAAACTGCGTCACTGTCATTTAATACTGAGAAACTGCATGTGCCAATAGGATGATCAGGGATTATATGTCTAAGGAAACCAAAGAGCGGGCACAGTTTATCACCCTTAGCACCATTTCCTCCACCCCTGAAAATAATACACCTGCAGAAGCACTGTTTCATGCTGAAACAGGAAGTATAAATAAACATGAAATTCTAAGCAAATGGATACGGCATAGAGAAGAATATGGAAACAGATGCCGCCCGACAGAACTACATCAGAAATTACGTCAAGGACTTATTAGACTAATCAGTGGTGGGTGGGTGGAGTTTTCATGAGTCATCTTCAGTTTCTTCTATAATAACAGAGAAACACCCTGTACTGGTGAAAGCAGCACAGTATGTATGCATTTGTGTGCCAGTCATATGCATGCACAGCTTCCATCATGACAACATTGTTACTAATCTCAACCACCTGTCCACTGTGAGCCTACAGCCTCAAGAAGCTGTCCCTAAATCAGCTAGAACTAAAGGAAATGGCTATTACAAAGTCTGCCTTCCAGCATTTCTAAAACAGATTACACTCCTTCAAAGTATGCTTGCAGTGGTTGTGATCATCACTGTCTACATTTGGGTTTGTGTGGATTATATTTGAACCCTCTGGTGGTAAGTGTAGCAATGCGGAAGTTAAGAAAAAAAAAGGCTGTGACTAGAAAGTTACAGTCACTGTTTCTGGTCACAAGCAGGAGCTTTTCTGCCTGCCGGTGAAAAGCTTCATGTAACTGATACAGACCATGGCTATGTCTGTATAGCGAACAACGGTGAATTTGCCATTTTGCGGTGCCATCCACATTTATAGTGCGTGTTGCTATACCCTATATAGTGCACCTAAAGCATCCCACAGTTCCTCGTGACATAGTGCTAAAGAAAAAAAAGACGGATTGATGAGAGGAAAAAGAACAGTGGATTTCAAAATAAAACTACTGTAAAATATTTGTGTTTGATAAAGTACACTTTAATATATATTTGTCACAATTTACTTATATGCGTGACAGCAATCGCATAAGTTGTCATTATTTCCGTAACTCAAAGGTTGCTCAGCTGGAAAAGATCGGTTCTCTTAACTAATCGCATACTTAATGATGCCAAGAAAATGAGCTGAGTCATAGCAAAGTGTCAGTTATTTTGAATAATTAATTAATTAGCTCGATGAGCTTACTAGATATAGGACTACAAAGCCCGTCTTTACATGGGAAGTTGTGAGTGGTGAATGAGTGATTGATTACTAATGGCACAATTACGAAAGACAGGCTACAGCCCCGTGCATTGCTCAGCATTTCTCTTCATAAATCTAGTTTTGGCACAGTGCAGGACGCAGTGCACTTGATTTTTATTTGCACTTTTATTTTAAACAAAAGAACAAAAAGTATGACTTTTTCCACACCAACACAATCATGTATCCATATATCTTCTTAACTGCTTATCCAAGTCAGGGTTGGGGAGCGTGGGAGCCTATCCCAGCTGTCACAGGGTGACACCCTGG
Organism: Pterophyllum scalare; assembly: GCA_024447675.2. NCBI lineage: Eukaryota > Metazoa > Chordata > Actinopteri > Cichliformes > Cichlidae > Pterophyllum > Pterophyllum scalare. Next base: position 48,304 of record JAMQGT020012033.1, read on the forward strand.
ACAGGTCACCAGTCTGTCACAGGGCTCATTGCATATATTAAATGGCAAAGAGCCAGAGAAAAAATTCTGGAGTCATTTTATCACTAAAACTGTTGACCTTTTTAAGAAAGTGGCCTTGGCACACATAACAGGTTTAGCGTGTGTGTGTGAGAGGGAGACATTTGCTCCAATGTACGGGAACAGACTTATCAGTTCAGCTGGAAGTACAGCAAGTTAGCCGTGCCTTCTGTCTGGGAGCATACAGAGAAACATGGGAAGAGGTTGCTATAGAAACTAACAACACACATAAGACCTGTGACAAAAGTACCTCTCACCATTGCTGAAAATTTCCACTGAGAAATCTATTGTGTGTGCCGTTGGCTATCAATGAGACCTGCCTGATTGCACATTTCACTGGGGCTCGATCAATCCTCTTTCATAACTTCATCCCATCCGAGTTAAAGAGTTCAGCATCAGTTCATCAGCTGCTGCTTAACAGCTGCAGCTTAAAATGAGAACGAATATTTGGCCCACATCACTTCTTTCATCAGCCCTGCAGGATCTATACCAGGTGGAGGGTTTCTCACCTCGTGAAGCAGCTTTTCCAGCTTCTCCTGCAGCTCAACAAAGTAACGAGAGGTGACCAGGCCATTCTGGGACTTATCCAGACAGTCTCTGACCAGCTCCACCAACTGGTGCTGGATGAAGCCCAATACCCCATCAGCCAGCCGGAGGGAGCTGTCTGGAGAGTAATGTGTGACAATCTCAAACAAGCGATCCTCCATCTGGGCTGTGGCCTTGCAGGGAGCACACAAACACAGAGTTAGAACAATTAAACAAGCAGTATTTAACATTTTTACTCCTTTGGTGGCACCAAATGTCCTTTCTTGTAGGACCTCTTTGTATAGCTCATTATCAGTGATTTAACAATTATTTTGCCACCTGTTGAAAAGTCTGGCTTTGAAAGCTCCTATGCCTTTCTTTATACTGAAACAAAAACTAAACTAAAACAAAACAAAAAAAAGGTTTCAAGATGCTCCACACGACGACATGAGAAATGCAAAGTTTCTGGTTTCTGGTTTGAATGTGTCTTCAGTGAGAATGCAAATTTACAGATATCTAGTACGTACCTTTGGAAAACGTTCTCTGTAAACATGGTTCATCATGACTATCTCATTATCGAAAGAGACACTTGATCGGCCTGGGCTATAAAAAAAAACAAAACAACAAATAATTAGTATATTTTAACTGATCAACACAGAGCCATTTATTAATACACAGTTCAATGCATCTATCTCTCTTCTAAGCCATTAGGCAAGGACGGGGAGTAAAAGCAGTTATGTCATCGAGGCCATCACGGTTCCCTCGAAATGGCCAGCAGCCAGTTTAGTTCAATCCAACCAAACATGCACACATCAACTCTTAACTAATAGCCTGGGTGTGACTGAATGAGGGTTTTGAGGTCAGCATCAATAATATTTTTGATTTCAGCCTGCAAAAAGCAATACTGCGAGCCAGCATTTGGGTACAGTGGCTCTTAAGCGGCTTAAGCTCCAATCAAGGTGGATTTCACTGTCAGGTTTTGATGTTTCTCTTTAAGATGCTTCCGCACCGGCAGCAGAGGTTTCTTCTGGCCAAACTGTGAATCATCGACATCAAACAATTAGTCACTTACTGCTGCAGCACTCCAGTACTGAGGCCAAAGAGAAGGTGTATTTTTACAGAGAAATCTTGCTTGATGAAGCTTCAAACAGAACAGATGGAGGGAAAACCTATCACATGCAAACAGGCTCCCCAAGCCATTTCTTTTCCTTTTTGTCATGAAAAATGCCTCTGTTATACTGGATGGCTGCTGCCCAACACACACTGCTGCAAGTTCCCTGCCATTCGCTGCATCAGACACCCACCACCCTCGAATACAGTTCAGTAGCTATGAGACGATGATCCCCGAGGCGCTCTGTTAGCTAGCACGCCCACACGCAGCACACCATGGTGCCAGAACACAGAGCACTCAGGCACTGCACAAACAGCACAGAGCAGAGCCAACAGACAAAAGTTGTCAAAACCGCACCGCTCTGCAGTCAGGGCTCCACCTGCCTGCCAGCCCACGGGCATACGCGATCAATCGCAGGCAGCTGAGATGCCAAATGCTTGTGAATTTGTCTCAGTCATACCAGCACAGAAGGCATCTTAAAATCTGAAAGTCTTTAAATATGATGGTACAATGGACCTCATGTAGTGCAATCACTGCCCAAAGTTAATCTGAAATGTGGTTTTGTGCTGCTAAGAGGTAGTTAATCCTTCTGGAAGGATTACTGCGTTTAATCTGTGAGAAACATTACATGTGTTTAATTCGATGGCAGAACAAGAAACAATAAAAAAAAAGATAAGATGATTAAACTGGGCTAAGAGTGGGTTGTAAAATTAGCAGTGAGCATTCTTGGTGAGGATTCTTGGTAAAAGAAAAGATTTTGTTTTCTTGTTTCTTTTTGTTTTTTTACTTAAAAAAAAAAACTTCAGAAGGGGCACCTTACATCGATGTCAGAGGGTTTTAAAACAGTGATGCTGCTATGATATCTTCACTTTCCATTTTACGTTTCCAGTAGCTGAATAAAGAATTTAAAAACGGCTATTCTAAACTAAGTTTTTACATTACACAGTTTTTAGTTTGTCCAGTTCTAGGTGAACTAGCCACCTGAGGCTCCGAGACCGCGGCCGTATGACCGGCGAGGGTCGTCCATCCTCGTCTGTTATGCTGTCTGTGCTGCGGAAGTGCTTGAAGATGAAGTGAGGTTCGTCTTGTGTCGGCTGGTAGGGAAGCTGGTGGAGACGCTCCTGGGAGGACGAGGAGGACTGTACACACAGAAAAGGATCCATCAAATCAACAGAAAAATATTTCTACTTTCACATGATTCAAATACTGAGCTTCTTTTGACAGTGATTTAGCCAAAGCAAAAGGCACCATCTCAACCCGAGCTACTTGTTTTGACATTTCAATGCTGTTAAGGTCATTTCTGAAGGGTGGAGGGGAGATCACACAGCAATACCTATATATCTACATCTATACTAATGAACCCATAGCTTATGTAGTGTTTTTATTCTGGCATTGTTTCTAGCCATTTTTCACTTTATTTAAGAGTAGAAAAATGTTAAATGACCCCAAAAATGACTGGTTTGACTCAAGACTGCAAATGCCTCACTAAAAGAGGAAACAAAACAATCCATTATCTTCACTGCAACACTGGAAAAGACAAACAGCTTCCCAAAATGACAAAGAGTTGTTTCTATGCACACAATTAGTAAGAGCAAGTTTAGCCAGACAGCTTTACATGGCGCTACATGCAGGAATTTGCCTTTCTCAAAGTCAGACCCACAGCCCCTGTAACCAATGCAGGCTGATTTTGCAATAACAATGTTGCCATTTGTCAGTCCTGCTTTTCAAGTGGCATCACTCAAAGACGAAGTCATTAAAAACTGAAGGCCACGAATGTGTTCAGACAATTCGGGCAAAGCAAAGGACAACAGCAGCAAAATAAATTTCCCTTCCAAACTAAAATGTGTCCTGCATTGTGAGCCCAACTTAAAGCATCATTAAAGCCTGAGATCAGCCTCACGTAGGAATTTAGTTTCCCTTTAGACCAAAATGTAATGAATGGACTCAGAATATTCCACTTACACATTCTCATTTTAACTGATAAGGCACCAGTGGAGGATTTCAATTCGCTTCATATTGAAATTCACCAAGTCTGTGACTTTAGGTTAGAGTGGTTTAAAAAAAAAAAGAGAGAGAGAAAAAAAATCCATTTAGGTAAAAATGCAAAGCCTACGGAGGCATCATTATTCAGAGTTATCTCCCATGTCTACTGAGGCACCGAGTAACATCTTTTCAGACTAAACGGGGCACAGTGTCTGTTGCTGGCAATCTGTTTAGTTTTGCGGCCCATGTGTCGTGAACAGAACGGGACCAGAGGGACAGCATCTGTGAAGTCTCTTTCCTATGTCTCAGTATAAAGAGGGCAATGAGGGCCACTGAAGAGCCCCATTGTCCCCATTGACCTCTGGGACTATGCCCGGGTCGAGCCAATAAACCTCCTTACTATAGCTCCACATGGCAGACTTTCAAAGACTTGGCACACTCCCACCATTATAAACTGTTCATTTGAATGCCGTTTGGTTACATCATCCAGTAAATACAATTACTGCTTTATTCTGAAGTAAGACGATTCACATATAGTCTTTCAAAAACATCTGGTTAAATGATTCTGACATTGTTTCTCAAAGCTACTGTTTATTGCTATGAAATATTAATGTCTCAGCGTACTGTTAATGTGATGATGGTTTTTTTTGTAAAGGTGTCAGAAAATAAATGTTCCTGAAATGATTTAAATTTTCTTTTCCTCATCTCCTCATTAATATGCATTCACACAGACTGTGTGTGTTACTTCTTACAGTGAGTTCCGCAGACTTGGAGGATGACTCACTGAAGCAGACGATGGAGGAAAACAATTAGCGGTTTGTCATCTCAGTCTTGGCATTCGCTCGGTCCCTTACTGCATAAACCAATGTGCTATCTGGGCTGAGTGAGGTGTTAGAATTGCCTGGCTGCCATGTTGTGACCGGGGACGATGGCGCCATTTTTTCGGGTGTCTTACCGAGACGGTGGAGCTTGGCGGATTGGTTCCATATCCAGACGAAGGGAGGGACGCCAGGGACCATCGTCGGCCCTCAGCTCTGAGGGAAACAGACATGCATGTTACATAAGCCTCGGCAGCATAGGCATTAGTTAGCATTTCATATGTGAAACCTGTTATATAACAGATAACGGAGGTGTCCTGTGACTACAAGAGCATGAAATTAATGTCCTTTTATTTTTCCAGCTCATATATATATATATATATATATATATATATATATATATATATATATATATATATATATATATAAAGGCCCCCTTCTCCTGCTCTCTCTCATCACTTAATTCAGACCAGCTCTTTAACCCCCCCCCCCGCAATGCTTTAGAGTAATCAAGCAATAAGATTTTTGTTAAGGAGGAACATTTTTTGTGCAAAACATACAACAGAGAAGACAAGCTTTAAATGGCAAAAGACAGGGTGCAAGAATTGAAAAAGAAGCTACCTGTCTGCGCGAGCCAAGTGGCTGAGATCATGACAGCAACGGAAAGAAAGAGAAAAGCAGAGAAGTGAGTTTCAGTGAAGTTTAAGAGTCCTGCGCAAATGAACCTGTGACCTCTGGCATTCAGCTGAGGGATTAGTACTGACAATGTTTCCTTCCTTGCCACTTTTCATTTGTCCACATACAAAGAGTAGATAGCAAACTAAATTAATTCGAGGATACATGTTACATAACAGGAAGAGCCCTTCACTTCAAAGCTGGAAAGAAAGAATCTGCAGACTGGACTGTGCAGCTGCAAAAAAAAAAAAGAAAGAAAAGAAAAATTGGTATGTTTATGTTATTTAGCATGTGCAAGCAGGGGAATGAAGAAAGTACTGTACAAAACGTGCACATGGGTTGAATGAAAGCTTGCAAAGATCCATGGCACTGAAAATTAAATGCAGCTGCAGCAATGGAGTGGCAAACTTCAGGAGAAGGGTTTTTCCTGCTTAGGCAGAAGGTTTAGGAAAAATCACCAGCACCAACACATTTCTGCTTATCAAGTGGTCGGAAAAAACAGATATTTTCCATTCTGTGCCTGGAAAAACTCTGATAAACAGTGTTAAAAAACAGGACAGATTTATAAAATTATTATGATTAAGCCTAAATAAAGGCTTAAAAAGCTTTAACTCTTAAAAAAAACAAAACAACAACAACGGAGTGATCATACTCATGAGTTTTGTTAATTAGATAATCATGGAATTCAACTAAAAGGTCTGAGAATTGGGCACCCAGAGTTTTATGCAGCAATCAGCATGGTTCAGTGGGTTGTGTTCATGGCTATCAACATATATTATTGCATCACAGTGATGGCAGGATTCCTAGAGGAGATAATATTACCCAGAACAGGAAAATAATAAAAACATTTCAGAAGTATTTATTTCTGTGGCCGGCATGAATTTCAGGTCTTGATATAGTGTAGTATGCCAAGTTAAGTCAAGGGCCATTTCTGTGTAAATGATATGAGGAACAGGGTAACAGACCTTAATTTTACTGGCTTATTATAGTGGAGAAAGAAATCTTAACATTTAGTGATTAAATATTTACCAAGTGTTTGTCATCATGTCGGTAAGCTGTGATGTGTTTTCAGAGCAGCCGTGTTGAGGATGAAGCACCTGAACCTGCTCATAAGTTTTTAATGAGTGTTCTTGGGTGTCTATAAGGTACCGCCTCACTTGTCGGCTACACATGCCTGGAGCAAGACAAGCATGTTGCCATGGGAACCGGATTGAATGATGCGTGAGTGGGGGTACCCTCTATCTGACTTCACTCATCCTGCTGAGGAGTTGGCAGCGCCGAGGAGACTTGGTGGTGGTGGGGGGGAGGTGTGAACGTGCCCGGCTGAGTCAGTCTCAGTCACCTTTCTGCTGTTTCTCTTCAGCTGTCTTCTGCATGAGGATGCAAATCTCTGAGGAAACCCTCAGTGTGTGATTCTGTGTTAGCGCCATTTTTTTTTGTAAGATTTAGAGCTAAACAATGGTCAAACTGAATCAAGGATCAAAGCAGACTGTCGCTCCTTTGGTTCAAATTAATCGTGATGCACAGTCCAAATCTCTCAGGCAATCTCAACAGGATTGTTAGAATAAAATGAATGATTACATTTTCAACGAATTATTTAAAAACAGATACTTTGAAGTTTAAATAAATCTTTTTATTCCACTTTCCTAGTAAAAAGGAGAGACATTGTAAAGGTGTGCTTTCACCAAACCCTGAAAGATTTTCTGGTCTACACAAAGTAAACTGACAAATTCGTACCACGTTGACTTAAAAATGTTTCAAATTTTGGTAAAAAAAAAATCTGCTTCCCCTTGGGTCACGAAAGCCTATCAGCTACGATCTTTCCACAGTCTGTTGATTCTCTTCATGCAACTGACAATCAGAAATGAAGGACCAGCTTAGGGTGGCCATTTGAGGGCAGCTGGAGCTGTATGACTCGGTTCTGTGTTACTGTAACAGATTCCACCTATTGGTTGTACTCCTACACTTTTCGTTGGCAGTTAAGGGTGAATATTCGTGGGTTTCCAAAAATATTCCAGTGACTTTATTCGTGACATGAGAGAAAACTTCAAAATCCCTTTGGTGTGAACACACCATAAAGAGGCATTCATACAAAAAGAGACTAACAACGACGAGTTGACCACAGATCATAGAAAGTCAAAGACTGATAAGTTTCAACAACAGGCAAAATAACTGCTGGCGATGGGTCCTGAGTTATACCTTTCCCAATTTCAAGGGGAAGCTTTAGCGACTTCTAATGCGGGAAGATACTGCCGATTGACAACTACAAAACTGCAGTAAGGACTACAATTTTAGTAATCTGACCAGTTTTGAGTATTTTTCTGAGTAAACTATCTGACCTGTCTCTCCTGAGCTCTACACGGTACCCCCCCCCAGACACACACACACAATGGAGTTCTTTACAGAGAAAAACGCCCAGCAGGGAAAAATAAATAAATCGATAAATAAAATTTTAAGAAAGGAGGCAAAATAAACAAGTGTCTCTGCAAATGCAGTCACACTGCAGTCTGATTTTTTAAAAAAATCATGTTGACGATCATGGATCAGTGTAGCTGCTCCACGCTCGCACATTAACTTAAAAGCGCAAAAGCATGAATTTGTGTGCGCATGGCCCAAACACACCATGATGCTGGCCATATGCAGAGGTACAAAATCAATCTGTGGATCTGCAGATTTCATTTGTTATGAATATCAGCATAATGACAACATCAATTTAAAGCATCAATCGGGAAACTGGACAAAAATCACCTTGACTGGCAAGCTATCACCGTTAACTTTAACTGGTGATCCCTGGCATCATCGTACAACAGCACAACCTCAGTTTTTAGTGACTAATTATTTTTTCTTTCTTTTTTTTTCCATGTTTTTTTTTTGGCATGAAAACAGAAACAAAATTATGGAACTGTGAATTAAACGGCTCCCCTTTCCATTAACTGATCAAATCCAAAATAAGAGGGAAAATGAGGAAAACTTCTTTTTCTGACACCCTTCACAGTAACACCTGCCAGTTACAGGAACTTCAGAAATACTTGATACAGGGATTTTAGCCATATCTTAACATATACTCACTTGTCAAGTTCTGTTGATTTTACTTAAGTGCAATATCACAGATAGACATGGGCTTTATGTAGTATTTTTATATACTATGTATAGTATGTATAGTATTTTTTTGTAGTATTTAGGCCTAATGCAGCAGCTGAAAATTAGCCAATAAACTAACTTTTAATGACAGTCGTGTTGATTAATGTCCGTTATCCAACAGAACACAAGCCTGATTGCATGATGTGATTAAAACAACGACACAAAGACCAAACTTCAGGGGAAACGTTTCCAAGAAGTAAGTATTGCCGACATACCTTCGGGCAAATGGAAAGTTGAGGAAGGCACTGGTCGCCACATTTCGTGGACTGTCTAAAGGGCTGCTGGCGGCTGAAAGACAAAAAAAAAAGTTATTACTGTAATAACAAATGTAAAAATGGAGCCGAGGAGAACATTAAATTAAATTAAAGTGTGACTGCACTTGGTGATTAGCTTAATCCTTAGAATGACTGAGTTCAAAAGGAAGCTCAGCTACATACTGCCGTTATGAAGATCCTTACGTTTTTTCCACAGTGTGCTGTGTGGAAAAAACTTCAAAAACTACTTCCATTGCATTAAGGGGCTTTGCAGCATCTACTGCTGATTTAGAAAACAGGAGGGTGAGACCAATCATCTCAGCATCTCCCGTCCCTTAACTATGTTTCCACTCTCTGCATTTCTGTCGAGGTATAGAAAAAGCCTCAATTTGCTGCATTGAGCTGTAGCTGCATTACCGCCAGCTCTGTAACAGTGCAAACATGTCTTGAGTGTGTTGACACAATGCTGCTGATATTACTGTCATATTAAGACTTATTATGTTGTTCCATTAATTACACCCTGTGTCTTCTAATCCTTACCAATAAACTGACTTTACATGTGCCATTTTACTGACCGAGTAAATTATACAGGTTTATGCCAATTATAAATTGAGTTAAATGTGAGCAAAGAGTCTAGTGTCTACGTGATATAATCCCACAGATGAACTACTGTAACACAAACTGCAGAAAACCTTAATGTTGTGTGGCTATACTAAACCCTGTCCACCTACGGAAGCACTTAAGTGCCAGAACTGGACTACAGCACAATGAAAGATGTGTGTGACTATCAATAAGAAATACAACAAACTACAAACTACAAAACTACAACAAACAATATTTCAGCTCATTCTCATCAATATGCAACAATACACCAATGCTGGAAACAGGCTAGTGATGCACACATCCAATAGTGATATCAGGTACTGGTCACATATGGACAGTTAGCTGGATGGGGCATCTATGTAAAAGAGCTTATCTATTCAATTCAGTTCTATGTTATTCTATGAGTATGACACATGCTAGTAAGTATATATGTGCAATTAGATGACTGGATAATTACACTATCCTTGCTAGTCAGCAATGGAAATACTACTATGTTAAACTCAGTATTTATATTTTGCTCATGTACAGTACTGGGCAAAAGTCTTGAGCCACCCTCCCTTATATTTTGCTAGGAAAATGTAAAATAGGTGTAGTGATTTATTAAAAGATGTGTAAACATATGTGGGGGAAAAAGAGTTTGTACAGTTCCAACAAGCTTGACAGTCAAAATTTGGTGTGACCACCTTTATTCTTCAGCACAACCTGAACTCTCTTAGGCAAACTTAACTGTAATTTCTTTAAGTAGTCTTCAGGAATAGTTCTCCAGGCTTCTTGAAGGAGATCCAAAGCTTTTTGGCTGCCCTTTTTTTCCATTCTCTGTCAACATTCCCCCACACTGCTTTAATAATGTTGAGGTCTGAGCTCTGGGGAGGCCAATCCATGACTGATAGTGTTCCATTGTGCGTATTTCTATCCACGTATGCTTTTACTGCATTCACACTGTGTTTGGCATCATTGTCATGAAGCCGTTGCCAATGAGACACTTTCCAGATGATATTGCATGGTGGATTAAAATTTAATGATACCTTTTTGCAGTCATAATTCCATCCATTTTGGCAAGATTCCCAACCCCACTGACTGAAATACAACCCCAAACCATGACAGAGCTTCCACTATGTTTTACAGATGGCTGTAGACACTCACTGTTGTACCTCTCTCCTGACCTCCTCCATAAATACTGATGACAATTTGAACCAAAATTTTCAAATTTAGATTCATCACTCCATCAGTTGTCACTGATCTTCAGTCCAGTTTCGTCAAATTGTTTTTAAGGACACACCCAGTTATGCCAACAGATGATGTGTTTTTGTGATAGGCTGCTAGTAGCAAAGTGCCTAAAGATACAACTCATAGGTCAGTGTTAAGATGCTTAGAAAACAATTTCCTCTGAAAATGGTCAGGTAAACAAATTAGAGAAAGTACACACTGCACTCATGTACAAGGGTGTATACAACATAATTTATTTCTATTTATATAATCTATAACAATAAGCCAGATATAAATCATACTAACAAGGTATTTACATCATATCATACTCACGTGTGTACAGGAATATTACTACATAATGCACTGATACAACATAATCTGCTGAAATCAATGCATTATGTATAACATCACTATAATCATAAGGCAACCATGTACAAAACATAATGCAACTATACATTTGAGCAATATTGCTGAGCAGCAGGTATGGCTTTATTATTGCTCAGTGATGAGTCATAGTCTGCACTATTTATGGCCATGAGTCATACCTGACCAACATGTTAGACAATGCTCAGCCAATCAGAAGCTGGCATCACAGACTAATTAATAAAGCTGCAGGCTAGAACTAATGTTACTATAAACAGACTGGCTCTTTACCTAGAAATTTGGGGTTCTCCAGTTTCTCAGCATCTAGGTACTGCCAGCTGTTCAGTGATTCAGTTGCTAGATATGGGGAAGTTGCTGGATATGGGGAATCCCCCTTTTTCCATTTCAGTCAATAATGGTCAAGTAGGTATAGCCAATCACAAAGCACAATCACATGATTTGGCTAAGCCAATCAGGCACAAGTAAGAGGCTATATCTCATTAGCATATATTATCATCCCATTAGCAGCCTGAAATCCTCCTTGTTGTTTACGCTCCACTTCAGATAAATACAGCCAAAATGTACAAAGTGTACAGGAATATTAATATTAGGATTAAAAAAACATTTCATTTTCATTTGTATATTTATTTGTCTGCCTTCTTGCCTCCTTAGTTTTTGTTTTGTTGAGCTAGAGCTGAGAACAAGTTGCACACAGACATTGACAGATTCCTCATTGTGGATGACAAATGAATGCGGTGTCATGAAGAACTTTTTATTGTATGGTCAGTGTTACTGTTAAAGTCTCCATTTATGTGTCTGTGCCAACAAGACAGGATTGTACAACCCCAATTCCAAAAAAGTTGGGATGCTGTTTAACAAAAACTGAATGCAATGATTTGCAAATGTTAAAAACCTCCAAAATTTTAAAACATATTGAAATGTACCATTTTAAGTAAAAAAAAAAAATGTAATTTTGAATTTGATGGCAGCAACATGTCTCAAAAATATTTACCACTTAATAGCATCCCCTCTTCTTTTAACAACATTCTCTAAACGTCTGAGAATGAGACCAGCTGCTGGACCTTTGGGAGAGGTATGCTGTCCCAGTCTTGTCTGATAGAGGATTCTAGTTGCTCAACCACAGACCACAGAACGGTTTTCCACTTCGCCTCAGTCCATTTTAAATGAGCACTGGCCCAGAGAAGACACCAGCATTTCTGGATCATGTTCACATCTGGCTTCTTCGTGGCATGACAGAGCTTTAATCTGCATTTGTGGATAGCACAGTGAACTGTGTTCACTGACAATGATTTCTGGAAGTGTTCCTGAGCCCATGCAGTGATGACAGAATCGTGTCTGTTTGTAATGCAGAGCTGCCTGAGGGCCCAAAGATCACGGGCATCCAATATTGATTTCTGGCACTGTCCTATGCACACAGAGATTCCTCCAGATTCTCTGAATCTTTTGATGATATTATGTAAATGAGTCCAAGTCTTCACAACTGGACATTGAAGAACATTATTCTGAAATTGTTCCAGAATTTGAAGATGCAGTTTTTTTTTTACAGACTGGTGAACCTCTGCCCATCTTTACTTCTGAGAAAGTCTGAATCTCTAAGATGCTCTTTTTTATACCCAATCATGTTACTGACCTGTTGCCAGTCAACCTAAATAGTGGCAAAACGTTCCTCCAGCTCCTCCAGCACCACTTGCTTTTCCAGCCTTTTGTTGCTGCTGTCCCAACTTTTTTGAGACATGCTGCTGCCATCAAATTCAAATTCATTAATATCAAATATTAAAACACCTCAGTTTAAACATCTGATATGTTTTTCTATGTTCTACTGTGAATAAAATATGGGTTTATAAGATTTGCAAATCATTGCATTCCATTTTTATTTACATTTTACATCATCCAAACTTTTTTGTTATTGGGATTGTACAGCTCTGTACACCAGTACTTTTCTCCTTCACGTCAATGCTGGTAAGACGAGATGCAAAAAAGCACAGCAAAACATTTAGTATAGCAACAGTTCACACTTTCATTGAATTGACTGGCCAGTGCAGGACATCACTGGGGGACACTGGACTGCTGGAATTTTGGCAAACACTGAAACAGAACTTACCAGTCTGAAGTGAAAGTGGGGAGAGCGGCCGGGATAGTGTGGGCGACGGCGCCCCGACACCGAGGTTCTTCCTGCTGCTGCGACAGCTGGAGCACAAACAGCAAAACAGAAACGTCAACAGCCTGTCACGCTCAAAACTTATCACTTATCTGCATCTGTCACCATAATTGATATGAAAATGCTTCTGGAGTAATTTGAATATTAAGTGACAGTGACATTGTGCTGTATGTTGACTAACTGCCACTAAAAGGTTGGTAATTAAGAAATATAAGAAAGTCAAACAGCTACAGATCAAGAGACCTGCTCTGCTGTATTTTTCAGATGAAACTAACCTAACATTGGCCCTAATAGAGTAATACATGCCCTGCAGGTGTGTTAGCATCTTATGTTGGCACACTGGTTGTAGTGTTACGTTAATTATCACCGAATAACGGTGCCTTATTTCTCATTATTATGTCCTCAAAAAGCTGCTTCAGAAAAGCTGCAATTTTCTCACTTTTGAAATTATCACAGACAGGCAGACCCTACACGTTTAACATAGAGCAACGTAGGAAACACACTGATAATACTGGCAGCTTTTTTAAAATCCTCATCATTTTTAACTGTTAAGATGAACAATGAGGCAATGCAGGAATAAAATAATGGCCTTTCTACTTTCCTTTAAAGTGAGTGCAATCGCTGCTGCCCTGACTTTTTCAACCTATAATTACACATCTGAGTCATCTTTGGTCAAGCAATGTTACCAGGTTGGCTTTTAGTATGTGTGCTGAGCAGCAGCTTGTCGACACAAAAGTCTTATGACAGTGTAACTCTGAGGAGATTAAGCAGACACTTGACCTCTATAGTGGCAGACCGTTATCCTCTAAGCTGTGATGGTTGGAGAACACTGAGTAACACCAAAACACGTTTGTTGAGTGTGCAGAACTGCAAGGAGAACTGGGGGTAAACCGTGCTGTGGAGATAGGATACGGATGTCAAGTTTGCCATCCCTGCATAACTACGTATAAAAAAAAATGAAAATAGAACAATATTACTATTGAAAGATGTGTTTATTATCTTTAGAATGCCATTATATATTTTAGACCATCATTATTAATAAGCAAAAAGGCCTTTTTCTCAAAAGTAGCGCAGGGCGCCACTCTATCACAGAGTGACAAACATTCACACTCAACGTTACACCTACGCCCAATTTAGAATAATCAATTAACCTAATCTAACCTGAACACCGGCCTAACGTGCATGTCTTTGGACTGCGAGAGGAAGCTGACGTACCCAGAGAGAACCCATGCAGACATGGGACGAACATGCAAATTCCACACAGAAAGGCCCGCACCATCGTGCTCCCCAGGTAATCTGAAGGTTATTTTTTTTTGGACTCTTAGATCTTCAGCCTGAGGCTTAAAATTTCACTGCTTTAAACACAACAGATAAAAAAAATTTAAAAAATGTGTGGACAGTGAGACTGGAAATGCCTGATCTGTTGTAGAAGTGTGTTTAGTGTTCTGTTCAGTTTTAATCTGGTATTTCTTTTTTCTTTTTCTTTTCTTTTTTTTTGGGGGGGGTAGTTATCTAAATAATAATTCTAATAACAATGCTGTCAGTCCAGTTAAAAAAAAACAGAATGCCAGAGACACAGTAGCACAGTCATTGCACACAAAACACCAAATGTGACCTCGATCTAGATCACAATTTGGACCCACAAGGTCCAATACTGTAGGAGGAGTAGCGATTCTTATGAATTTTGGACATATGATGAAAGTTTTGCAATTGTACAGTATAAGCTTGTCAGTCCTTCAACTATGAGCTAATAAACCTTCTTCTTTCAGCTGCTCCCTTTAGTGGTCACCGCAGTGGATCATCTGTCTCGCCCTCTCCCTAGCATCCTTCTCCGTCACACCAACCCTCTGGTTGTCCACCTTCACTACATCCATGAATCTCCACTGATGTCTTCCTCTTCTCCTCCTGCCTGGCAGCTCCATCTTCAACATCTTTTGTCCAATATATCCACTATCCCTTCTTTGCACATGTCCAAACCATCTCAACCTTGCCTCTCTAATTTTGTCTCCAACCTGCTCAACCTGAGCTGTCCATCTGATATAATCATTTCTAATCCTGTCCATTCTGGTCACTCCCAATGAAAATCTTCCCCATTCCTCAGGCATCCTCTCACTCTCCAGGATTGTGTTAAACAATCAGGTTAACTTCCCTCTCTCCTAGATATCTCCATACCTCCACATCTTTATATACCTCCACAACTGCCTTATCCTCTTCATAGCTGCCCTCACTTCCTCCTTACTAATCTTCTGCACCTCCTTATTCACTACCTTTCCTCCATCATCCTCCTCTCTCTGTTTATTTATCACCTCCTCAAAGTTCTCCTTTCATCTTCTCCCTTCACTTTTCCATTTCTAATCACCCTAATCTGCTGCACATCCTTTCCAATGCAAACTCACAGCAAAAGTGTCTTCCAGCCAGTCACAGCACACTGAGCGATGTCTTACAGGCTGACGTTATCAGTTGAACCCAAAAGTTTCTATAGTACTTTGCATGGTTGTCTTTATTTTCCCTTTCCTTTTTTCACACTTACAGTAACAAAAATACACAATTTACAGCCCAGTACAGATGAGCATTAAAACTGCAGCTTTTATTTCTTTTTGTTTCTTTCTCTGCCCACTGGAATTTAACTCAACCAGTGAGATAAGGTCCACCTTCGGAGCACCTTTGGCTTGAGGCATGTTTATGTAACTACGGCTGTAATCTGCAGGCAAATACACGATAAACCAGTATGACAGATGAAGAGGGAAAACTCATGAGAGCCAAAATACAAAAAGGAAATCTCCTGTCAACAAACTCAAGCCTGAAGGGGGATGTGTGTGCACCAACAACAGCAGCAGGCCCAGCTTGGTCGAGCAGATGTCCAAGACTGTGTGTGTGTGTGAGAGAGTGTGAGTGAGAGAGAGAGAGAGAGAGAGAGAGAGAGAGAGAGAAGGAAAAAGGTGGAAATGCTAAATAATCCCCTAAAGGGGGCAACTTCCACATCATTCACTTGACACAATTATGAGACGGGCTGTTCCAAAGTTGGTCATTCCAGCTCTCAAATCAAAATTTATGATGCCAGCAGCAGCAGATGAAGACCTTCTGATGTTTTAGAGCCCACAAAATTAATCGAGAAAACAGTCAGTAGGTAAACTGATTAAATAACTTCTGGTTGCTCTCGATGGCTGCAGATTTTAAAGCCTTTGATGGCTGGAGGGGCTCTGTCAGATTGCGTGGACATGTTTTGTAGGTTTTTGACAAACTGGGCTTGTCAATCACTCAGTGACACTAATCACTGTTGAGCCTGTGAGACATCCTGCACAAGGCCATTAACAGCTCTTATCTCCAGTCAACCAGCAGTAAACACACTATATACACTTCCAGGCAGTCATCATCACCATCCTTCAAAGCCAATCTGTAGTATAAATGTCACTATTTAACTTCCACCAGTGTGATGAGCCCATCCACACAGTTTTATATGCCTGCTGCGAAGTGCACCTACAGTTTCTTATTATCCAGCGAGACAAACACATGCAGACCTGCTGTCCAATTTCAACAAAGGAAACTGCACACCGCGCCTGTTATTTCATGGTCCTGCCTCTGAGATAATTGGTTTTAGAGCAAATATTGTCTGCAAACAGGCTTCACATATGATGTTTTCTTCATAAAAGCTGTTTACAACCACAAAAATGAGTTATACTGAGCAAACACTGGATTAACGATAGAGCAATCGGCTTACTGAGCGTTGCAGCAGCTAGCCCAGGTTGTTTGACGTAAACTTATACGTTAAGAGAGACTAATATAATCATATGTGGCAGCTTTTTGGAGACTGAATAGCCTTTGAAACTAGTTTCAACCTCCGTGCGACAAGTTCTGATGAATACCTTTTCGAGCGCTTCAGTAACGACACCGAAACAAAAGAGGACCTGCTCTGGCTCGGCACCGCAGACCAGTGAATCGGATCCGACATGCTGGAGGATTTTCTTGCATAACCCCCTCTTTTAAAAGTTTATGCTGGTTTCAAAAACACGAAGCTGGGCTCGGTGTGAAATCCGGTCCCCCCTCCAGCCGCTACTGCGGCTGCAGCTTCTCTCCCCACCATCGTTTCTCCTTCTTCTTCTCGGCGGTTCCTTTTGTATTCAAGCTGAAGACAGCCCGCCTCGTGCAGTCCCAATGTCTCCGGAGCTGCCGTTACATCCTCCGGCGCACCGTCTCCCAGAAGCCCTATCCCAGGGACATCACTTTATTCGCATGTTATCAGCCGTGTGATACACCGCTGAAAGCAGCCTCTCAGCCCGCGGTACTTCGGCCAAACGGTGTCCACTGGCTGCGTGTCTCTCCGTGTGAGGAAGCTGGAGTCAAGTGCTGCGTTCAAGCGCCGCTCGTTACGTTCGTTACGCACTGCCGCAACAGTCCGCTCAAGTTTAGGGCTGTTTTAACTCATCTTTAGCACTTCTCTGATGCGAGTGAATTCTTAAAAAGCAGCGAAAAGTGCTCTTAAAAGTTCTCCCAAAAGCCTGATAGTCCTGAGCTCAAGTATATTTCCATTTGTAATGATATGACAGAAAAAAAAGAGTAGAAAAAACACCTATCTTGCAAAACTCACAGCAAATGTTTGCTTTGTTCTGCCTGATAAATGTGATTGTTATCAAAAACTTTGAAAGCACTTATTCAAATGTGTAACCACCACTCCCAATGAATAACAGTATTTCACTTATGTGTACTGCAGTCAAGCCGTTATGTGAAGGTATACTGTCATTAGTATCTAAGCAGCTCTGCCTAAAGTTAATCTCTATTAATGTTATCATTATTGTAATACTGTACCAATAATAACACTTCACTTTAGCCAAGACATGCATGAAAAGATTTTGCGCTGAATCTGGCAGTAATATCTTGGCATGGGAGCTAGCTATTGGTTTCAGTTGTGGTCAGAAACCCCTGACCCAGATTTGGTGGCCCCCAGTGTCAAGTACAAATGAGCCAAAGCTGACTAATAAAATCATTTTGGTCCAGCTGCAGTTAAAAACTCTAACAGACCATGTTGCAGCTCAGATTACAAAAGAAAAAAGACTGTAGGAGTAAAAATCCAAACCACACTGACTCCTACCACGCAAACGTGCTAGAAACCTGCTAAAAGCTGTTTTTCTCTAGTTTCTATCCTGACTATTTATAACCTACATTAGCTTGACACAACCACACTGTTCATATTTAGCTAGGTTTTGTTTTGTTTCCTTTTTCCCCTCATTTGTACGATTATACCGCTCTATGAGGCCACCGGTGGGAGGAGATAATCGTTCAACTGTGACACAAACATAGTATTGAAAAAAAAATAGTAGCTTAAACCTGTGTGTAAATGTGACAGGATAATATGTAGATATCACCAAACCCTTTATGAGACTATTAAACCATAGTAATTAGCAATGAACTGGAATGTGAATAGCTAATTTATGACTTTTTTCTTGTCTATAACAGGGTTTGTGTTTTTTTCTGCTAGATAATATCCCTTTAATAATGTCATACACTGGTCTGTGAAGCCTACCCAGCATTAACAATAAAATTAATTGTTGCCCCTTTGTTTTTAAATCAACTTGTCATAGAAAGCGTTTGCCCAAAGAGACCCAAAAGAATGTAAAAAAAAAACACAACATACAGAGAGAGCAGCCTTTATGTGTGTGTTACTTAGAACACCTGGTGTGATGATTAGTTGTACAGCAAACCTGCAGGCTATCCTTTTATGATGTAATAAGAGTTAATAAAGTTCACTCTTGCATTCACAGCTTGGGGGTAATTTCCTACAAAACGTGAAAGCAGCACAAGATGTTGCTGGGTTATACCATAAGGAGCCTGGTAGAGGGAAGTTTCAGATAAACTTATTAAAAAGTGGTACATTCCACTGCACAAAATACATCCAGTACATGCACACAACTTTCTAGGCTCAGTATGAATGGAGTTTAATTTGAAGTTTATTTGAAGTCATTTAAGCTTGTATACTTCATAACAATCAATACTTCAACATCAGATTACGCGGACTCCATTTTCATAATCAAACTTTTTACTGTCTGAAACATATTTAAACCTCATGTTAGCCTTAACATATATTCTATATCCCTAAGAGGACATTATTTTTTATTTTTTTTCATAATTAATTAATGATTAATGTGCTTGCCTGTTTTTTTTTTTACTTGGATTTATCATCTTGTCCCCATGTGACCCCGTCTCTGCAACCTGTTGTTTCTGAGATTTTACTGCAGCAAGTCATATATTTGAGTATTTATTCAAGTCTGCATGTGCATGACTTATTTCCTCAGTGTTTTTTTTTTGTTGTTTTTTTAGTTAGCTATTTCCTGGCTGACCTTAAAACTACTTTACTATGCATAAGATTAGAAGTGTCAAGCACGAGCGTCTCAGACCAGTGAGGACTAAAAATACATCTTCTAAACCTCTGCACATAGTACCAACGTTTCTCTTTAAAACTGTTTATGGGTTTAGAGGTCCTTGTGACCAACAACTCACTGAACTCTTTCTTTTATTTTCAACTAACTGTAATCCAGCACCTTTTCTTTGACCCAAACAGGCATGTCTGCGTCTGAAGGTAAAATATTGCATATTTTCATGCTTGCTCATTTCTGCACTTTCCATCACAGCAGCTTTGTTTCAACTGGAATTTTATAGATACTTTCAGTGAAATGACTGTTAACACTGACATAGCATTCTTGACAGTTAAGTGTTTCCATGCAGATTGCTGAATTTACTGTCCAGTTGTGATTGGTTGAAGGTTTGGATGGCAACAACATTTTTTATAAAGAGATATACAGTCATGTGGAAAAGAAAAATTTCACAGGATTCTGAGCAGATCTATGAAAAATAAATCAATTTAAATTAAATAGCTTTCAGGTGCTGCTAATCAAATGCTCTTGGTTAACTGATCAACAAGCGCAAGCATCCTAATAAAGGCAGATGTTTCGGCAGTTTCCTGATCTGGAGCAATTAGGTGTGTTTTACACAATGCCACATTCTTCCTTGTAAATTCATCTCAAGGTCAGACTGTGCAATGCTCAGAAGAAGCTTCTTTCAGTTTCTCCCTTACTTGGAAGGGGTCGCCACAGCAAATAGCCCTTAGAGAAGCAATTATTGCTGCCCATCAGTCTGGGAAGGCTTATAAGGTCATTTCAAATAATAAAAAGCCCATCATTCTACAATGAGAAAGATTATTCACAAGTGGGCAACATTCAAGACAGTTGTGAACATGCCAGCAAATTGACCCCGAGGTCAGACTGTGCAATGCAAACTGCAAATAACCCAAGAGCTACATCTCAGACACTACAGACCTCAGTTAGCATGTTAAATGTTAAAGTTCATGAGAGTAAATATAGAAAATAGAGCTCCCTAGATAAGTGTGGCTTGTTTGGAAGGGTTGACAGGAGAAAGTCTCTTCTCTCTAAAAAGAACATGGCAACATGGCTTAGGTTTGCAAAGCTGCAAACTACAAGACTTCTGGAACAAATTCCTTTGGACAGGTGAGACCAAAGTGCAGATGTTCGGCCACAGTGCACAGAGCCATGTTTGGCAAAAATCAAATATAGCACATCAGCACAAACCCCTCATACCAACTGTCAAGCACGGAGGTGGAGGGGTAATGATTTTTGCAGCCACAGGAGCTGGGCACCTTGCAGTCACTGAGTCGACCATTAACTCCTCTGTATACCAAAGTGCTCTACAGTCAAATGTGAGACCATCTGTCAGGCAGCTAAAGCTTGGCCAAAACTGGATAATTCAACAGTACAGTCCAAGCAAATCAGCAACAGAATGGCTGAAAAAGAAAAGAAGCAAGGAGTTAACTCTTTGGTTATATGCTGACTATTTATGCACAGACCTTAAGAGAGCTGTGCATAAATGCCTGCAAACTTCAATCAACTGAAGCCACATTGCAAAGAAGAGTGGGCCAAAAAGTCCTCCAAAATGATGTGAGAGACTGATAAAAGTCATACAGAAAACCGCTTCACATTTTTGCTGCTGATAGTGGTTCTACAAGCTACTGAATCATGGGTGTACTTAGTTTTCCACAGCACTGCTTCTTCTGAAAAATGCTCTTATCCACATGACTGTAAATTACTGTACCAGATGTTTTAAACTTCTCAGTCATAGTTCCAAACCTTTCCTGCTGTTATTTCATCTAACTTGGATTGTTGTATCTCCTCCTGGAATCTCCCACACTGGTTTCCAGTCAAATTTTTAAATAAACTCCCCTGACATGAAGAAACCTTATAGTGGTTTACTTTGGCTCTTAAGAATGCACCGAAGTCATCAAACAGGTCTGACTGGCTCCACCTCAGACCAGGTTTTATTTCGGGTGTGGCAGCTTAACGTAACTTTGGTTTTTGTCTGCAGTTTACGTGCAGCATTTGACTATGCCTCTTCTTTTTTTTAATAGCACATCTGTATGAGATGCAATAAGATGAAACTGGCCAAAGTTGAAAATGGATCCAGGTACCAGGCAGGTTTTTATCATGTTTGCTTCCCTTCAAGCCAAACTGCAGCAAAATCATTGTATCAGATTCAAGGGTTGATGTTGGGAAATAAGTTACTTGCATACAAATACAGAATCTGATGCAAGAGAATGGAAATGTGTCTGAGTGGTGAAACAAATGCAAAATGGTGTTAAAAACAACAACAGCAAATATGCAACCGGCCACACTGTGGAATCAGATTATGCCCGTGTGCAAATGAATGCGTGTTCGTCGTGTGAATGAAAGGTTTTTGCATCCCCAGAAAAATTGGCTCATTTTTTCAAGACAGCAAATGAGATTCATTACTGCTCAGTGTGTGGTGTGACAGCCTAGCCGTGCTCACACATCCAGAAACATGCTGGATGCAGCCGCCTCTGTTTGCAGTGTTGCCTTCCTCCACAGCACCCAGCACCGTTGCCAAGCAACCCACTAAGACTTAGAGACAACTAATAAACGATACGTCTTCACTGGTGAAACAGAAGCACCTTCACATGCCAAAAAAAAACACAACTCTGCCTTGTTGCACATTCACCTTTCCCTCAGAGTTAGACCATTTACATTTCTGACTTCTTATTATCTTGTTTTTTTCCTCCAACAAGAAAATCACTAAGAAAACAAACAAACAAAAAAACACTTTGGTTAATTGTTAGTTTTACTGTTATTGGTAAAAATGTGCACAGCTTTGTCCAAATGTTTTTGGTTTTTTCTAATGTCATATTGATCCAGTCAGGAAAGATTGGTGTATAAAATCATATCACTTTGTTATAATACACTTATCAATCTGTCTTATTAAATTTTTTTTGCAGGTGCTCACAACTAATTCATTATACTTGCTTTAATAACAGTACATAATATGATAAAAAGCAACCAAATAATAAAAACTATCATTCTGAAGCAAATGAAATTCAAGACTCCCTTTAAATTACATTTTTAATACCTTACAAATATGCAATATGTCCTTTTATATGTGTTTTCCATGCAGGAGGCCCATGTTGATAATAATGCAAAGATGAATTGTTTTTATTCGTTCCTGGGCAACAGCTGAGAAACCTGCAGCAGGCTCAAGAGAACAAGTGCTATGAGTTTTTAACTACAAAACAAAACTGTTTAGCAAACTGTTGCTGTTCTGTTTTTTTTTTTTTTTTTTTTTAAAGAGGCTTAATAAATTTAGTCCTTAGGAAGAGTTTGCGTGTGACCTGGCTTTCTTACCTCCAGGGATGAAGGGTTTGTAAGGGGCTGCAGGGGCTGCATGGGCTGCATGGGCTCAGGAGGGTGGGGCTCTGGCATGTGGGTGACAAACTGTAAGAGCAAGACATGTTCACGTGGATTAGTGAGCTGGCTCAGCAACTTGGCCCATCGGGTGTCTGTCATCTGTCAGTGTCGGAGCTTTGGTGTAAGGTTAGAGGTTGATGCCCGCTTCTCTCCGGCTGACATCACCACCAGTCAGTGGTGACGGACTCTCACCAGCTGCCAAAGCCAAGGCCTGTCTGACAGCACTGTTTGTTGCACACTGGCTGGATGCATCCCTTGATGCGTCTGATTAGCTGGCTACTAATCTCACGTGAGTGCTTGCACAACAGGAAGTTAGCAGTTGCTTGTCAACACACCAGACAGCAAGTTTCAGCATCCAACACACATTTATTGAACACCTAATGAAATATTTAACTGTGTCAGGGGATGCCAAAGAACAGATAAAACTAGGTCCTACTTCCAAAAAGAAAAAAAAAGAACAATACACTAAGTTCCTGTGCACCCAAACCTGAACACACACACATGCCTGAATGGTACTACCTCTAATTAATCTCAACCACCGCTTCACACCTTAATGCACCATCAAAGTATGAATACCGGGCTCACTCAACCGCTCCTGAAGTCTATACCTTGCTAACGCTGACGTAGTGTGTGAAGCATTTTTCTATTGAGTTCATTTCTCAGATTTTAAGCTGTGCCTTAGGGGTTCCACAAAGCTGCTATTGTTTCAGTGCTGCAGAAGCTTCTCAGTGCTAAACACGGCACTGGCTACCACAGCACTAATGAACATGTTGTCATAGTAATACAGGGCGGATGGTAGGAAAAACAACTCCTTGCACAAAGACTCCTCATTCTGTAGTGTCGGCTCATAATTAAGCAACACATGCAAGTCGTTGCACTGCATTTCATTTTGGCACATCTTCTCCTTAAGACCCTTAAAGAAAAGCCCTCAGTGGTGCCTGAGTGAATAATCGTCCATCATTTCCATATTGCATTTCAGTTTTATCTGCACTCTTGTCCAGGGTGTAAAGAGAGTGGAAAATCTGAGACTGAGTCATTGCTGGCATTTGCACAGAATTTCATATTTTCCTAGATGTTCAGGGAGACTCTGATATTCAGAACTGTGGTAGCTACAGCCCTTCAGATAGCAGCCGGATTGTCTTTCCGTAAAAATTAGAATCATAACAAGCCAATTATAACTGTATTCAGACTTATTGGCTTCATATTATTCCATGTTATTCATATTGTTGCTTATAAGACCTAAAAGCAAAGCCTTAAATCTGAAAACAGGGAAATCGATGCACGGCATTTTTCCTAAGAACACACAAATGAGGCATAAAGAGGCAAGTCTAGCTTCAGTTAAATACTCGAAGAGCACAATTCGCCATAATGCGTCCGTCTGAATACCAGGAAAGTGTTACTTCTCGTATTTGCACTTCCAGTAGTGGCTTGGTTCATTACGACCCTGAACCCCTCCCTGCTCACAAAGCATGAAACCTCCTCTGCATCTCAGCGCTGCAACAGAAGCTGAGGAGTGCCTAAAAATGAAATGAAACCAACGCATGCTCAGCCGAGATGGTCCACAGAGGAGGCAGATGGATGGATGGATCAGAGGATGATGAGGATGCAAGAAGGGAGCTCCTACGCCTTATGGATCAGCATCTAGTGGGCAGCAGGAACCCCCCCACCCCCACCCTCTCCCTTACCCTCTCCCTTACCCCCTCCCTTTTTTCCATGCAAAAAAAAGAAGCTATATTCACTCAGGAGGAAGAGTGGGTGGACATACTGTAAGACTGCAGTCACGGGCTTTGATAGAGACATAAATTACAGGTTAGCAGTTAAAAGAAAATGCAGTGTCTGTCCTGCTAAATAAAATGCCATTAGTGTGTGTTGGTGCTGTTGAAAGGCCATCATGTGATTCATGCAGGAATTTTGGAGTGAGGTTTAAAAAAAAAAGAAAGACAACAGAGCAGGAAAAACAGAAAGTCATGAGGCATAAGTCACACTGAAATTAAACATTTGGTGTGATTAAAGTAAAAGGATCTGAAAAGTGTTGAGAACCTGGATGAAGCAGTTTCAGTGTGCTGTGTGTCTAATTACTTTAATAGCACCTGGTCTCTGATATATCCTATTTACACCGCTCGAGACTTTGGACAAAATATTTCAGTGTCTTCACAAGTTTAGTGCTGTTTCAGTAGTTTGGCTTTGTGCATTTAACCAGTCATGAACTGAGCAAACACAGATCCAGTTCAAGGCTGGAGAGCTTGATTTCTCCACTTCAGCTCAGTTTAAAGATTAACATGCAGGCTGGGAAAGTGCCAATTCTAAGCCTGGTTTTTCTTGATGGTACTGATGATATTTCAAAGGATAAGATGGTTGCTGGTAAGACACCTGTTGACTCAGATAGTCTCCTGAGTGCATTGTCTTCAAACTATGAGAATAAATTGAAGCCGTTACCAAGACAATGAGAATGCAATTACCCTGGGAGAGAGATGTCGGAATTTTTTTTTCATTTATTTTGCATCTTTCAGGCTCAGATGGCCGTTTAACTTCACTATGTAGCAGACAGCGGAAGGTTAGAACTACATCCCCAGCGCATCTAAAAGTCTGTTGACACTATCAGCAGCACGCGAGTGCGTATCTGCGGTCATTTCTCTCTTATTGCAACTTCACATTCAGCAGGTACACAGGGCAACTAGTGGTTTTACACCTGCAACACAGAACGAAAATTTTCTTATTAGAAAAGCAGAACTTACTCCAGAGTCAGAGAGGGGATCTTCAGTTTATCTCGTCTCGACTTCATTCTTGCTGAGCACCGAGCTGGGGCTTCACTTACCACAGCGCAGCAGCGCTCGGGCTCACAGCCGGCTTCCAACCACTCATCTCTGCTGTGGGTGACTAAAAATAACCCCTAAAACGAAGTATCGTTTCCCAGCGGCTTCAGCGAATTCCGGTTGGATTCTTCTTAGCAACAGAAACAATGAAAACGCAGTTAAGTCTAATCTAAGTAAAGAGCCTCGGCAGTTTTGCGCTTTTGTTTATTTTCCCCGTCCGTCTTTAGAGCGCACCAGAGAGCGAGCGACTGCCACAAAAACGAGGGAGCGATGGGTCACCGCTAACCTCCATGTGACTGGTGGGAAGGGAGGAGAGGGGGGGTGGCCAAATCAATTTGGGCGGTGGGTGACAGTCATGGCAGAGGCGAGGTTGGGTGAGGACGAGGGTGAGATTCATGTTGGGAGCGAGGTTTATTTACAAACCTCACGATTCTCGTTTCCTTTCAAGTGAAGATACCTTGAGGTTTGTTCATTTCATATGGCTTTAATTGTATTTCATTGTGCTCCTTCTGTGCCTTAAGTATTTTTCCACTTCTAGCTCCTTCCTCCGGCGCTTATTATTATTATTATTATTTTTATATAAACAGCTTTTGCACTCTGGAACCGAATTGAAGGCGCATAACACTTGCAGGCTGCTGGTCGTGATGAAGCTGGGGAATACCTCTGCTGGAAACCGTGGCAGCTGCCGCACAAGACGCGCATTTCTCACTCTCTGTTCGTGAAAGCGCCCGTGTGCGCGCATGTGGTGACTGTCCTGCTGCTCCGAGCCTTTCTGATCAGTCGCACAGACGCATTTACATTTACACAGAGGGCAATGCTGGCAGCGTGCGCACGTGGCCAGGCTGAGACCGTCCACCTAAACCACAGGTTTGAGCATCTGTAATTGGCTCCTCGGGTCTGAGCGCACGTGCGGACTGGCTGGGGTGGGGGGTGGGGGGAGAGATAGGAGTTTCTCAGCCTCCCCGAAGGGAAAATTTCCAAGCATAGTTTATGTGCAAGCATATGTGGATGTGTGTTTTTAAGCGCCTGCTTAAAAATCAATCGAGTCTCTTGCGGCGCTTCTCCCGCAGGTGGATGGATGAGAGATATCCAGCAATAGCGCCGTCGAAAGTCAGCTGTGAGCACCCAATCTGTGGGCTATATTCGCGACCGCACGTGTGCACGAAAGGTGGAGGTTTACTGAAACTATGAACATCTCAGCTCGGTCCCCAGCAGTGATGGCACTAAAATCAGAGTCCAAGTTCAGCAATCCGCACCCCTCCACCATTACCACCACACATTACTATCGGACTGACATAAAACTAATCTCTTTACCCAACATTACTCTTCTATGCCCAAGTTGCCACATTTGTATTTGATCATGAATCATGTAGATTATTTTGATGCTTTTCCTTCTTTAAAATGAAAAACAAGGAATGATGGAAAAAATAAGAAACGCACTAAAAGCAGAACAATTTCAACCACAGCATTATTATTATTTAAATGGCAGATCAACTTATTGTTCAGTTAGGATCACATTTTGTCACACTCTTTTTGCTCTGTTTTTGGTCTCCTAGGCAACTCTTCAGGTAACCCTTTATTTGCCAAATACTTCATTATCTTCCTCAGATGGTTTGTGACAGTGTTTGTCTACAATTTGGTGTTTGGCAACCAATACATACAGCCAAACAATGAGCTGAAGTCACCATAGGTCATAAAGCAGAGGATTCGGGTGGGGATTCTCTGTTGGTTTACCTGATTGTCATTATCAGACCATAACAATTTTAAAATATTGACCGACCAATCAGGAAACATTTGAACAATCAATGGTGTTGTGCCAGAAAGTGATTGTCTGCCAAAAAATGATTTCCAATGTTGCCATACGTTTTTAATGCATAATATCTGTGCTTATATTGGTAAATAGGCTGTAGTCCACAGGATGTATGGAGGGCGTATATATAAAATAAAGAAATTACCTGTTTTAAAAGTATTTTTATGAGTCTGTCTTATTGTAG
The DNA here is from genome assembly GCA_024447675.2 of Pterophyllum scalare. Lineage (NCBI taxonomy): Eukaryota > Metazoa > Chordata > Actinopteri > Cichliformes > Cichlidae > Pterophyllum > Pterophyllum scalare. The sequence goes on from JAMQGT020012033.1 coordinate 75,784, forward strand.
CCACATTGTCATCAATCCAACAATTTCTGCTGCCTTCTTTGCCAGATCTGTCTTAAAAGGCATTTTAATGTCAGTGAGAGTTTATATCCAGATAAATAAAGAATATATAAAAGTCACTTTGCCAGAAACTGATTGCAGCTTCTACCTTGTGAGAGTAATGTTGTGTCTGGCTAAAAATTATTTAATCATTCATGAGGTATATATTTGACATATATTTCACAGATTATGGTCTAAAAAGTAATTTACAACAGTTTAAATGCAGGTAATAATTTATTGGCAAATACCAGAAATCACTTTTTGGCACAACACCAGTCCTTGACATCATCTCCCAACCCTGCCAGGGATTTTTCTGGAACCATAACTGTGGTGTAAGCATGATAAAAAAAAAAAAAATTAAATCAAAACTAGAAAGGTGAATGTTGGTTGTATATGGAGTGGAAAGATGGAGATGTACCATTGTTGACACTTTCAAGATCCTGTGGTATTTGTGTGTGTGTGTGGTGTATAGTGGTGGTAGGGGTTCCCATTCTCAATTGCTTGGTAGTTGTTTTGTTAAAGCAGCATTTAATAGCAGAGTCTGTTTCCATCACAGCCAGTTACCATGGAGATAAGGGCTTTCCTGCTCTTCCTTTCTGTGTTCATTCTCCCATCACTGCTGTGTGAGATTCAGCTTATGGTGATTGCAAAGTGCTAGTTAATACACATTTTTCTGTCATTCACATAAGTGTGGAGTGATGCATTAAACTTTCAAGGTTACTATTGATTATTATTATTATTATTATTATTATTATTATTATTATTATTATTATAGTAAATCAAGCTCCTTTCTGGAAACGCATATGAGCACATCTTTCCACAGAGCCCTACTGAGGCTTTTTGTTGTAGCTCTCATCCAGCATCTCACCCACATACACTGCTTCACTGACAAGAGAGAGGACTCACTGTGCCCCTAAACCTGTGAAACGTGAGGTGAGGCGTTGCTTCAGTCAGCAATGCTGCATGGGAGGAGTAGAGACTGTTTAACTGCAAAAACACCCCACCAATAGCATAAATAAGACAGTTAATGCAAGCAGGATTTGGTTAACAACATTATGCAGATTTTTTTTTGTGGATCAAAGGATAATATCATTTATCTCCAATTGGAAACCATGTGCACAAAAAAGGCAAACCTTGCAACCTGCTAACTTGACACTGTGGTAGTATTGATGCATCAGATTTGAAAAGAAGAGCCTGCACAGGAGTAAATGTTTCACTGTAGCCGGATTTACACTCAATTATCTGAGGATGCTTCCCATGATGACCTAATAAAGGCTCCAGCATAGCCTGAGGCCTTGATTTATTTCTTCACAGACTCTATTAAAAAGCCCCTCAAACACTCTGCAGCAGCTGATCTGTGGTTTAATGTACTGCAAGTTAATAAAACAGAATTTGCCCACACTAATGTACAATGAGAAAAAACAGATTTTAAAAAACAAACAATAAACAAAAAAAATTCAACAATTAGGGGAAACTATGCCATTATTTTATGCAAACTTATACAATCTTACCAAATAAAATTATATTCCTATTGCTGGGTGACAGCAACGGAGGCATGTAACAGGGCATGAAGTAGTGTAAAAGATTCACAAATTAAACAGTTTTGAAAATGCTGTGATGCAGGAAGTAATACCACAGGGGGTGGTGAGATGCATGTGTGTTGAGTGTTTTTGCTTAAGTGTGTATGGGAGACAAGGAAAGAAAAAAGAGCAGCATGTGATCACGTGTCAAGTAAATGTCAGAGGACTATTTGGTCCACAAGATGGCGTAGAGATGCAATAATGACAGTGAAATAACCACATTAGTGTCTGCATCTGTAGTCAGGCATATACACTCTCTTTAATACAATGTATGAGGTTGTTTGCTGTTGTGATTGCACTCACTGGTCCCTGATGGAAATGAATCTGCAGCCTTCTTTAGCAGAACAAATCACAGGTAAACTACATTTTAACCTTCAGCTGAATCTCTGAAAGCAAACCTTCATGTGTTGCACTGGGCACTGCTTCTCCACGCACCTCTTTTCATTCTCCACATGATTATACACCACTGCAGCATGTCATTAAAATTTGGTATTCTCTCCCTTAGTCTGTGTTTTGTTTCTGTCTCCCTATGCTCTCTTTTTCTTTTTTCTTCTTTTTCTTTCCCTTCACCCCCCACCCCCCCGACCGGTCGTGGCAGATGACTGCACCTCCTCGAACCGCATTATTCTGGAGGACTCTTCCGGCTAAAAGGGACTTTTTTCTTCTCACTTTTGCAAAGTGCTTGCTCATAGGGGGTCTTTATTGTTGGGTTTTCTCCAGAATGCTGCAGGGTCTTTACCTTACAGTATAAAGCACTTTGAGGTGACTGTTGTTCTGATTTTGTACTATATAAATGAACCTGAACTAAACTAAACCCGAACTGTATACAGGCATGAATTTGTCTGCATTACATTGACACTATAGTGCCAAATATGTTACTTTATGTGTACCCACTTTTCTCTGTTTGTGTGATAAATTCTTTGTGTGTGCTTGCAGATTATAATGCAGTAAATAAGGCAATGCTACTGGGTTTTGTAGAAGAGTTTTGCCAGAAATTTGCTGAATGTATGAATAAATGAGAACTACTGTTCCTCCACATTAAATCGAGCCAGATGTGGTTTGGGGCACCTATGATTTCTGGATGCCTTAAGAATGAAGTGTTTCAGTAATGGATAGATGGATGGATGGAAGTCTAGCAGAAATATGTGGTTATAGTTAACCCTAACAAAAATAATATTATGCAGAAGAAAGGAAATGTGAGCAAAAATCAATGCAAGAAAAAAAAAAGCTCCATAAAGTTATAAAATAAACTTTTCCACAGCATCATAATATGTCAGTCCACCATTAAGCATTGTTGTCAGCTTGACAGCAACTTTACCATGAAGTGAAGCTCTCTGTAGAAGCTCTATACTCTGTCTGCAGAGAGCGCTATATTTTTACTTTTTTTTTTAATGTGTGTAGGTACTAAATATGCTTAAAAGCATCGACCATTTACCTCCTTTGAGTTCATTTGAGGACAGGCTTCTGACTATGTTCCAAAACACACTCAGTTGTTAAGAGATTTGCCAAGAGCTGCAGTTATCCAACTTGGCCCCGACCAACAGAAGACGCATTAACGTTTGCGCCCCTTACAGCTGAGTCATCAGGTTGAGACTAAGCCATGGGGTCTTTGTCCGTCACACTTAGTTTACGTGAAGGTGCTGTGAGAAGAACGAACAGGAGCTCCAAGGAGCTGCCCAACTCCATCAACCACAGAAACATTCAGTAAATAAAATCCCCCCGTGCTATCTTCAAATTGTGACTTCAAAGCCCCCAACTTCCTTTTCTGTGGTTGACGTGTTACTGTGTGTATGTGTGTGTGTGTGTGTGTGTGTGTGTGTAAATGTAATGTACAAGTGACAGATTTTTAACACCGGTAGTGATAAGGATACCAATATGAGTGGGTAAAAATGCAATTTGAAGCATTATTCAACCATATGTTTAGTTGGTTGTGTAAAATTCTCCAGAACTTTATTATTCTAACTGCATAGTTGTTTATGGTATATATATGTATTTTTATTCAACAAGGGACAAATACACATCACTTAACATGAACGTTTAAATTGATTCAGTCATGCAGGATACTTTTTACAATTCAAGTTGACTGTCTCTAGCAGATCAGCAGATCATTATTTTCATATGCATGCACACTCATTTCTTGGTAAATTCACTGTAATCTGATGTGCTTTCAAAAAAAAAAAGTCTGGTGTGTCAAAAAAAGAACAAATCTGCAGACAGTTGTGGTCACAGCGGTCGATGTTTGAGCTCCAGCTGCTCACAGTCAACACTGTTCTACGGTTTGTTTTGTGAGACATCTTTATTAGGCTGCAGTCTATCAAAGACTAATAATTCACAATCCCAGTCACACATAAATAATCTGAGCACACCATATTCACAATATGAAGACTCCTTTTGTTTTCAATAGTCACTCACACAAAATAATAATAAGGATTCTATTTATTCTATTACAAATATCTGTGCTTGAGTCACAGAGTTGATGAAAACAGTGGATTTTGGTTAAAATCTGCACATGTCTGTGGACATACAGGATACCGTGCGTTGTTTCTCAGAAGAAAAGCTGCTGCTGGAATTCTTAGAAGCAACTGTTCGAATGCTTTCTAATGTCATCCTGAAGCTGACTTGACTTTGAGCACTCATAAACTTGTTCACACGAGATCAATATTGCAAAACCTCATTTTTATGTGTAACGAGAGGCTGCTTCTCTGTGTTGCAAATCACTTAAGTTTGTCGCTTAAGAGAAGCAGGAAGTAAGAGTCTACATTCTCCCTCAGAATATGAAGGAAACTATTTACTCTTCCTGACTTTACCCACATCATGTGAGTGACATCCTCCTCACAGTCTGCACCACATGTCCATGAACCCCTTTGAAGTCTTCCGTTACAGGAGGCGCTTATGATACTGAAGGTAGATAAACTGGTGTTGGTGTAAGTTCCTGTCTGCAGTTTCCTCCAGGGAGGCACAGAAGCTGCTACTTGTCTAGAAGTGTAAAACTTAGACTTTATAACACGGGGGGTGAGCTGAAAAAAACCCAGAAAGGTCAAAGACCAAACGCATTGCGCCGGGCCTTCTGACTCTTCTATCATGGGTGAAAACACCATCACAAAGCCTCTTGGCTTAGTTTTGATCATCACAGCTCACATGGTATTCAACGGTAAGCTGTTTTCTTCCTAAATAATGTTTTACTGTGTGACATCTGAGGTTTTGTGTCCTAACAGCTCAGGTTTCTTCTTTCTGTGATAATTAGATCACGCACTGAACATTTTTTTTATGTAACTCGTTGTAGTATATCTATAATGACATCTCAGTTTCCTACTGAATTGCCATTACTGAATCGCACTGGGGAGTTCCACATAGCTCTGGTTTTGTGACTCAACTTTATTTGTCAGTAACTGTGTTTCCACAAGTGGTTTGTTATGAGTTTGACTGTGGTATCTATTGTAGTTTTACCACTGAAAACAGGTATTAAAACAGGGAACTGGGTGTTTCATACCTGATACACTGACATGTTTTGCATAAAATTAGTCTGCCGTGTGCTTGTGTCTGAGGTAAGAAAAGCATTGCAGCTTTCATTTGTATGTAATTGTTTGGCAATTCAAAATTTTTGTGTAAATGTATTCCTTATTTATAATGTATAGGCTTTAATATAAAACAAATGTCTAAGTGATTGTGCTAATATCTTTGCCACGTGCCCTCAAATGCTTTGAGGGACATCACATGAGTCAAAGGTTTAAATATTTCAGGCTGGGCAATAAAAGAACTAGGAATAATAATAATAATAATAATAATAAAAATAAATAAAACTATTTACATAAATAAATGAGTTCTTCACCTTTTAGTATATAATAGAACTACATCTGGACTCCTATTTATTTTTTTTATAATAATTAATACATCCAGCACCTGCTATTAAAAGATCTTTAATCACCAACTGACAGTTTCTACAGAAGAGAAACTTTCAGATAATAGAGGAGATGACACATCTAAGAAAGGTTACCTGAACTTTAGCTGCAGATGGTAGTGAGAGGTGAAATCAGGAGCAAATTTAGCATTAGCAGAACTTAAGCTTGCTGTGGCTAGTGCTGTTGGTAGTGACTATGTTGCTATACTTAGTTTTAAGTAGTAGTTTTGCAATACTTTTACTCAGGAGTTAAAGTGGGATTTGGCAGGTAGGGGAATCCTTAGTCCTAATGGAGTGGTGCTGCAGGGAAAAGTGACCTGCTTTCTTTGGGGAGAGGATCAGATGACCTGTGTTGCACTACCCATAGGTTAGGGTGAAAATGGCTTGTGATACTAGAGGGCATTATCTTAAAATAAAAAAAGGACGAAGCGAGCATGCTCGCATGCTCGCATGCTCATGATTTGGGGTCAACAAGGCATTATAGATTTATAAAATCTAAATATAATACCAGTAAAAAGTCTGCAACATTAAACTGATTTGCACACTGATGCTGGCCTATGAATATTGTGTAATAATAAAATAACCATTGCATGTGATTGTGAAATGAGCATGAAATGCACAGTGAGGACCTTTTTTTGCTCACTTTCATGTGATATTTATCACGTTTCATGTACAAAGTCATTCTTTTGCCACTAGTTGGTGTTTAGCTTTCATAACGAAGAGTAATCCTGCTCATTCGTATCGCTTCTTATGTCTCCATACAGACCCCAGTCATGCAGAAGTTATCGGGACCCTTGGCAGAAACATCACCCTTCAGTTTATATTTAATGTCAGCATTACCAAAGACAGTTACATTGGAATTTATACCACAGGCGAGAAAAAGATTGCTGATTATGCAAAATGGAAACGTTCCTTTGATATTTACCCCCAAAATTCATCTGTACTTTACCACATCACAAATCTTACTATAAACCACAGTAACACCTACTGGGCCAGTTTATTTCTGGGCTCAGGCATCCCAGAAAAAAGTAATAAAATCCAGCTGGTCATTGAAGAAAGGAACACAAGCAGTACAGGTAAGGACAGATGTGATTATAAACTGCACGTACTATAAAATGACACCAATACACAGCAGAGCAACATCAAGAGCAGACAGTGAGTCTGTGGAGCGCAAACACGTATTTAAAAGGAGATGTCTGTAAAATTTTAGTTTTCATTTATTCAACTATATTTCTGAACTATTTCACACAAACAGATTTAAAACCAGTCATGTACAGTCACTAATTTCTCATCACCTTCCTCCATGTTTTTCTCTTTTTTCTAAGTCTCATGATAGATTACATTAAACTACATTCCTAATATCCTTCAAAACACAAGGCTTTGGATATTTGGATTTAAAATAATTGGTTAATTAATCAAGTCTACTAGTGTTGGCTGTATTAAATAAGAACTAAAAGCATATTTCTTAGTGTCAAAAATCTCTGGCTGTTGTCAGCACACTACTCAGACTTTTACATTTAATGACCCAGTTAAGAAAGTCCATTTGAATATAAGTCACTGAAAAGCTTTTCTCTTTTTTTAAGTAGAATAAATAGCCAACAGAATTAACTCAGATATCATTGCCGTAGGGTCCTCCTGCTCATTTATTTGTTACATTGTTGATAAAAGTCTGATGAGATCAGAAATATTAAAATGATAAAAGAAAAAAGTTAATATTTTCTCACACCATATTGCAAGTTTTTAAAGGATAGTTAATATTCAGCCAGTCCCTCATGAAACATCACTCTGCTGTAGATACCAGAGCACCAGAGCAGTACAGGATTAATACCACCTTCACTTTCTAGCCTGGTTGGCTAGTTAGGCAATGTAATGCTTTGACCTAAATGCTAATTACTGATGCTGCCATGTTAACATCTTGATATAGAGCAGGCCTGCGTTTACCAAGTTCACATTCTCAGCAATCTTATCAAGTTAGCATGTCAAAATGTTTTAGCACTAAACATAAATTAGTTTTACAAATGTTTGGTCATGTCTGGGCTATTGGGCATATGCACTTCTCTACCTGACAATGAGGCTAGTTGGAAAGTCAGACTCATCAAACTCATCAGTAAAATTCATCCTCACAGAACCACATTTTGTGTGTTATTTGTGGAGTTGCTGAGATACATTTCATTCTAGATTAAAGCAGTTGAGATCAGTTGACCAGCATACGCACACTGCAGTAAAGTTGGTGTAGCTGAGATTACTGAGCCTTTTGTATTTGTGACCACTTGAAACAATTTACATATTCAGTAAATGAAGTTACTTGTTAATGATTATAGAACTGTAGATTGCTGATCACTGTTTACACCTTCTGGTTGGCTTACAGTATCAGCTTGCAGCCCACAAGAAAGAGTCAAAGTGTCTAATTTCACTGCCCACTGTACTTTATCTCTGTTGTTGTTGTTTTAAAATATATGTAATAATGTATTAGTTTAACAGTGAGGGAAAGTGTGTAAGATCCACTGGGATCTAAACCTATTCAGTATCTTTCATGATTGTCATTTTTTGTTTCATTTCTTGTCACTGACACGGTGAGACTATATGAGAGGCGGGTACATATTTTCATGATATTCTTTTAACTCCTACAGCTCCTCCAACGTTGACTACGCACACGGGAGCTCATGTCAATGAAAGTTCTAGTCCCTTTTTCGTTACCAACATCGTCATCGTCCTTGCGGTTTTACCTGTGGTCCTGTTAGCTACAGTACTCCCATGGTTGATCTGTAGTCTCGTGAAACCTAAAGGTAAGCAACTATATAGTCAAAAAAATATCTTTATCTCCGAATTTCATGGATATATTGTGTCTGTAGTCAAAATATGACTTAAAGTTACCATTTTTTTCTTATTTATTTATTTTTTTTGCAGATGTAGAATTTTATTCTCATTCCCGTGCTGTAGTTTGAACATAATATTAGCTGAATTAGAATAAAATACATGTTAATATTTGACCTGACATATCAGGAAGTTTTAATTTACGATTCTCATAATATAAATACTGCAACAGTATAAAGCCAAATTGTCCGTATAAGCTGTATAAGGCTGCAGTCGATAGTATTTTCTAGTTTTTCAAGCAAACAATGTAATGGGTAAGGAAACATTTGTTATTCTGTGGAAAAAATTTGCAGTTGTGTGGTTAGATGCTCAAAAATGCAAACCAGATTGCAGTTTCACATCCTTCTGATAGATGCGATGATTCATCTCTTTTGAAAGTAAGTCCTCCTTCACTGCATGTAATTCTAATTGTGCCTACTATCACTGAGAGATGGGTGGAAAAAAATAGCTTGCATTATTTGTTCACTAATACGAGAGCGCTTTCACTTCAAAGGCAAACCCCTCTGGCCTACTTTGAGTAGGAACGCTGCCACGTTGAAATAATCTGACAGCCCCTGTGACCTCAGAAACCACACTTGAAGAGTTCCCGTACATGTATACAAATGCAAGCTTTTGCTGACTTTGCACTCCTGTATCATGTTGTGCTAATCTGAGCCTGGCCATTGTCCAGAAAAGCAGAAATTTTACTCAAAACTGACAGATGGTGGAAGTAAAACTGCTCTTGTTAGCAATTTGCTTGACTTATTTGCACCGTTAGAGGACAGAAAATGTTAAGTGTTTGGCATAAACTTAAAAAAAAAAACTCAGACTTAAACTATGTTATTAAAAAAGTTAAAGTCAGACTTCATCAAACTAAAATAAAATTTAACTTATTTTGGCTAGTATTTGTTAAAAAATGGTTTAATTTGATAAACTTAAACATAGGATTCTTTGCTGTTTATCATTTTAGTTTGCTATGGCCAATTATCATTTAATCTGCATGCTAATTCATTCATTTATTCATGTACTGGTATTTTCATAAGAAGACCAATACCATTTTTTTCATATTTGTTTCCAGAGATGGGGTCAGGAGATGATGTTAAGCCTAGCTTAGCATTAAGTAAGTAATCCTAACACTGTGTAATGGTGACAAAAGGCTGATATGAGCACAATAAAGGCTCACTGAAACCATGCAGGCTTTTTTGACTCCACCCAGTAATGTTTAATTTGTTGATTTTAAACCCGCAGAGCGAAACTTTGTCTCCTGTTTAATTGCACGAACACATCCGTTGAACTTTTTTTTTTCTTATCTGGTGCATCAGAGACTTATCTTGGATGTTATTTCCTTCACACTCCTAGGTACTGTAGCATACTCCTACTCCTACTTCCTATCAGTTAAAAAATTCCAAAACATGCAGCAATTTAATGTCTTTAAAGTTTAGATTTTTCTGTTTTAACGTTTTTTTTTTAGTATGTCAACGGAAAATATGTAAATCGTGGATCAACTGCCGGTGACTATAATGCTAAGTAGCAGAAATTTGATGCGGAAATTTTGGTTTATAACGTCCACAAATTTCTCTTCAGCAAAACTCATGACATTACGTGGCTGAAATAAAAATTATTTGCCTGACTAAACATTTCACCTGTTTTTCTTCTTATGTAGACAAACAACAACAACAAGAACAACGACAAAGGCCAGACCAAAGCTCAACTCCCACAGTGCAGGTAAGAATGATTTTTTTAAGGGAAAAGTGTATGAAGATAAACATATAGAACAACTACAGAAATTCCTCAGCCTCACTCCAATCGTTTTCACAGGAATCCGTTGAGTCATCGAGCAGTACGCCTGCACCCTCAGTGATCTACAGTGTCTTGGACTTCCCCAGAAGACCTCCGACAGTTGTGGAGGTTAACTCAAGAGATACAGAGTATGCAGCTGTCAGCTATCTCTCAGAGAAGAGATACATGTGATGCACGGCTGATTGTAAACATGTTGATATCTTTTGTTCTGTACATAACCTAAATCTCTCTCTCTCTCATATATATATATATATATATATATATATATATATATATATATATATATATATATATATATATATATATATATATATATATGTATGTGTGTGTGTGTGTGTGTGTGTGTGTGTGTGTGTGTGTGTGCTTTTGTAATACAGGAACATGTCCTTTCAGGCTTATTGCACTATATCACAAACAAAAGATTTGGGAGAGGAAGAGTGCATGGGTAGTGTGTATGTAGGTGTCACTTTGTGTTTGGTGGTCTTGAAATTGAAATGCAAGCAGCTGCTGTGGCAAACCTCAAGCCAGAACATACTCAGTTACAGTGACAAACTAGCTTCTCAGTTAGCTTTGATTTTATGTCACTCTTAATTTGTGTTGGGGGGCATCTGGCCACTAAGAGGTACTTAACAGGCAGCAAATGCGATTTTAGGATTTTTTTAGAGCAGAATCACCAATGAAGGGATTTCTGTCTATCCAAAGTCTATTATACATTACTGTTTCACTGTTTTTAACAACTAAGAAAGTGAACTTAGCACAGAAAGTAAGGAAATTTGTGCTTGGTTGATTATTTCTTGGTGGTGTAACAATGCTTCTTGGCAATAATCCTATACCCTTGGAAAGCCTGTTTATTGTCGATTAAAGGGTGTAAGACCACATCTTATTTGGTGTCTTTTTTTGGATTGGATGACTAAAGTCTAAAGAAATAAGACATATTGGCAATTTAACAATTTATTCATTTAACAGTCAGGGGCCTCAGTATCATATGGAAGAACCATGCACAGGCACCTCCTCCTCATGCTGGTCACCAGCTTGGTCACACTGCCAAACTGTCTGATAAACCCCGCTCTGTGGGGGCGAGCGTTGTCATCTTGGAGGATAGAGATCAGTCCCAGACTGTAGAGATGTGGGATTAGACTATCATCTCAATATCGCTCTGCCCTGAGATTGCCTCCAGTTATGGCAAGCCTGACTGTCAGCACCCGGGGTACCAGAAAGCTTAAAAAAAGCTGAATTATTGCCAAGAAGCATTGTTACAACGAAGAAATCGTCAATCAAATACAAATGTCTTCACTTTTTGTGTCAAGTTTATAATCTTACATGACCACGCTGTTGCACACACACACACACACACACACACACGCGCGCACACACACACACACACACACACACACACTGTTGTAATAAGCCAACAGAGTACCAGATTTGTGCTAACAAGCCACTAAAAATAGCCCCACTGTTTACTATAAACTACACGACCACCTTTTCAGAACATTTTTGATGCTTTTAATATTTATTTTAAAAAAATGTTCAAAAACTTGCCACAATGTTGACAAATGAATTTACAGACAGGTCTGGAGAATATCACGAGCTGTATTTGTAAGTCCCTGTAGCTAACATTGTCTAAGGTTATAACAGTACTTCTGAGGGTCACACATGACTGAAACAACTAAAACATCATATAGGTTCTTTGTTCTTACAGTACAGAACCATAAATGGCTGTGAAAGTGTTCCTGAAGTTCCTGTTTCAGGAATGCAGCAGGAAGAACAGGCGTGTTTCCACTTTAAAAGAATGACTCAGTCCACATTTGGCAGATCCGTGTTTATACCGACTACTTTCTAGTTCACTTGGAGTCTGGTGAAGGAAGCACGTGCAGGCACGTGCAGCTGGTGTCACTGTACTGTAGTGGCTCAAAAGTTTGTCAGGTTTAGGCACCAAAACCACCACTGAAGACTGTGAGTATCCTCAAATTTCTAAGTTACCACAACGTAATGATTTGCACATTCGTACAGCTGCTTAGAGGTCACTTTTAAAATGTTCCTATAGATCTTAATAACTGGCTGCACACACTTCCTATTTTATTTTATTTTCCTGGATTGGACAGTCTTGACTGATAATGCATCATCAAAAAAAATCCCAGATTCCTATTTTTTATTTCGTTTTTTACACCTCAGTGACATTTCCAACATGAAAACCGTTTATCTTCTGCTTCACCCCATCTCCAACATTCATCTTCACGCCCATGCTGAATGTAATGTGAGATCTTAACAAGCTCACTTTTGGTTTTCAGGTTCGGTTACTTCTTTTGCATCATGGTATTTACCGCAGTTTTGACTCATTGCCTGTCCTCTATTTTTAAACACCAGAAGAAGGAAAAGGTTTCAGGGACATCGTCAATAATGTGTTTATAGATCAGTTACCTGTCAGCTCATCAGTACTGTATACTCAAAGGTCACAGCTATTAATGATTTTTCCACTAACTGTTGTGGCAGCTCGCAAATATCATGCAAGTTTGAGAACAACAATCTGACACTATGTGCAATACCTGCATGCATGGCCTCTGAAGTTCTCTTTTTGAATGCTTATTGATGTTTTCGATTGATTTATTTCACACTGTAAATTAAAAACTCATTCTTTAGTTAAACTTTGGTGGAAAACAAGCAGACAGTCAGAAGGGAAATAATACAGAACTAAAGTAGCAAAAGTAAATTTAGAACTCTAGCAAGCTACCAAATTTACCATCCTGTCACGCGTTACTTTATTCCATACTACTGAACTGTTTCTTCTTGATATACACACTGTATTTTAGGTGTAAATGGATGTAGAAATGATAAACTTTATTTTTTGGGGCGTGTAAATAATGTCCTTTGTTCCTGAATGTACTGTACCGGATCTATGAGTCTCACGGAAGCAACAGAAACTGCTCTTTGTTTTGATGGTAGCAGTGCATGTTGGGGTGATGTGTAAAGTCTTCAGAGTGTACTTTTTAAAAAATGAATAAAAATGCTGTATCTGAGATTCTGGTCTGTCCCCCCCCCCTTGACAGGTAAAAAAAAAAATCAAGTAACGTTTTAGTATATCACAGGGACTTACCCAAGCAAATCACCAATAACCTCAACATTTATTTTTCTGTCAAGACCACGTAATAAAGCTGTGATCTCAGGTTATACACAGATGTGGATGTTTCTTCACCTTACAATAAACTGAAACTTAGACAGAAACATTGCAAAGTCTGTGCAAGAAGACTTTCGGTTTTAGTGAGCCCCCAAACAAGCTCATGGCGTCAGCTCTGCAGAGCTTTTGCTGCCTGTATTGGCTGATTAGAGTAGGAGGCTAAATGGAAACCACTCAAATGACTGATGAGATAAAAATAAATGTTTTGGGTAGAACCTGAAGTGCTGTGTCTGGTAAACACCGTACTGCTTAACCGCCTGACTGAGATGAAATCTTATCTGAACAGCATCATACTGTTCATGCTTCCCATCAGCAGGGACAGGGAGACTGGTTAGAACGCACAAGGAAATGAAAGCAGCAAAATAGAGAGAGTTCTTTGAAGAAAACCAGCGTGACGCACAAGTATGGAGCAACGCGTCTTAATCCATTGATTGGATGAGCCATATCCAGATGTGAAAAAGTTTTGAAGACTTAGAAGACTCAAAGCTGTAACTGCTGACAAAGGGCCTTCTCTGAAGCACTGAAATACAGTTAGGACCGTAGGTTTTTGGACAATTACACAACTTTTGCAGTTTTGCCTCTGCACACCAACCACCACAGTGACTTTCAACTTTAAGAGATGTTTGAGATGTAACTGAAAGGCTGCTCTTTTAGGTTGAGATCAGGTCTACCAAATCCAAGTTCAACACTTGGAATTCCACTCCAGATCCACTTAATTTGTCATGGAATAACTGCACACTTTTGAGCTTCTGAATGTATGAAAATGGCTGTAATTCCTAAACAGTTTAATTCAATCTGTTTGCTGAACATCTCAAATTAAAGCTGAAAGTCTGCACTTCAGTCTTTGTTGTTTGTTTGAAACTCCACTGTGGTGGTGTGCAGAGGCAAAATTACAAAAGTTGTGTCATTGTCCAGATACTCATGAGCCCACTGTAACTGTAAACACAGAAATACAGTTTTAAATAAGACATTTCAGCTTTTGATTCTAATAAACTTTCCAAAAATGTAACAATTTAGGTTAAAACTACAGCAAAAAGTTAATCTTAAGAAAACTACTTCACTTTTGCACATTGACAGTCATGCAGCTGCATGAATTAACAAGCTCAACTAATGTCTGAGCAAAAAGATAACAACTCTCTCTGTTCAGTGGTGTAAAACACACCTATTCAGCACAACATGTTTGGAGTAAAGGCTCAGTGAGTGAGTTTCTGCCTCCCACATGTTTGAGGTGCATGTTTTCTGTTTGTGTGCATGTTTGCTGCTGCACTCAAGCAGTGGCCCAAGCAAATAATGTGTCTGCACTTTGCACAACTTAACACCCACCTTTACTGTATAGAGGTTTCTTATACAAAAGAAACCAGACCTTGCTTTCTCACAAGTGAGCTGTTGCATGTTCTAACCCAGTAGCATTTAAATTAAGAATGCACAAAGTGCAACATTTGATTTTTAAATCCTGTGACTCAAGTGTGTCATCATTTTGAGATTACTGATATAAAACCTTTTTTTATATACTTTCAGACATTTTTGTGAAAATTGGTCATAATTGCTGCTTGAACTCTTGTGCTATGGCCCAAACCTTGACTAAAATCTGATCAGTTTATCTTTGTGTCCTCCAGACAATCTTGAAATTTTGTGTTCATGTGAATGGGACACTGGATCCATAGGTCACTGGACCCTTAAGATTCAACCACCAAAATCAGTCCTCTGGGTCTTCTTTCAGCTGCGCCTTATAGAGGTTGCTACAGTGGATCATCCTCCTCTGTCACACCAGCCCTCTGCATGTTCTTCTTCCCTACATCCACTATCCCTCCTCTGTACATGTCCAAACCATCTAAGTCTTGCCTCTTTGACTTTTTCTCCAAAACTCTCAACCTGAGCTGTCCTTCTGATGTACTCCTTTCTGATCTTGTCCATTCTGGTAACTCCCCAATGATAATTTTAGCATCTGCAAACCTGCCACCTCCAGCTTCTCTTTCTGTCTTTTTGTCAGTTTCACCATCTCCAAACCAAACATCATAGCAGGTCTCACTACCATCTTGTAAATCTTCCCTTTCACTTTTGCTGCTCTCCTCTGCCACAAATCACGCCAATACTTGTCTTGTCAATAGCTAATCGGCCAATCACATGACAGCAACTCAATGCATTTAGGCATAGAGAGATGGTCAAGATGACCTGCTAAAGTTCAAACTGAGCAACAGAATGGGGAAGAAAGGTGATTTAAGAGACTCTGAATGTGGCGTGATTGTTGAAGACAAACAGGCTGGTCTGAGTATTTCGGAAACTGCTGATCTGCTGGGATTTTCCTGCACAACCATCTCTGAGAGCTGCTGCTCACTGGAGAAAATATCCCGTCAGCAGCAGCTCTTGACGGCAGAGGTCAGAGGAGAATGGCCAGACTGCTTTGAACTGATATGATGGTAACAGTAACTCAAACAAGCACTCATTACAACCACAGTGAGGCCTCTCTGTAAGAGCAACATGTCAAACCTTGAAGCAGATGGGCTACAGCAGCAGAAGACCACACTGGTTGCCACTCTTGTCAGCTAAGAACATGATGAGTCTCGATTTCTGCTGTGACATTCAAATAGTAAGGTCAGAATTTGTCCCTTAGTACTAACTGAGCATTATTTGAACTCCGCAACCTTCCTGAGTATTGTAGCTGACAGTGTCTCTTTATGATCACAGAGTGCCCATCTGCTCATGTGGTGTGGCTCTTGTGGATCCAGCCTCTTGAACAAAGGTACTTTTTAGCACTTCTGCATTCATTTTGTTACCCTTGAATTTGCTGCTTTATCTAAATTGGAAACCCCGATTCTAAGTTTATGGATGTGAAAATGTAAGAAGTGGGGTGGCTAATGATGGTGCCTCAGCATCAGGCTAGGTTCTGGGTTCAAATCAGCCAGTTGGCTGGTGCCCTTCTGCATGAAGTCTGCATGCTTTCCCAGTGTCAGCCTAAACTGGCCATAGATGTCAGTGAGAGCGTGTGCACTATGGTGGGCTGGCAGTCTTCACATGGTGTACCTTGCCCTGCTTTTCTCCCAATGACAAAGCAGAGGTTACACTCCAGCCTGCCTGTGACCCTGAACAGCACAAGCAATTAAGAAAATGAACAGAATGGATGGATCGACAAACGGAAGGATGCGCTTAGTTTTTCTCTGTGTCTGACCATGAATTATTTCTATCATGAAAATGTACATTATTTATTTGTTTTTATTAGTGTGTTACTTGTTTGCATATCACCTTTTTCTGGATGCACTATTTCAAAGCGAATGAAGTGCTGGCTTAAACAAATATGTGGGAAAAGTCAATATAGTCATCTCAATAAGGCCGCTTTACAGGAACTGGGGCGTTCAAACCATTCAAACAAAGAGCATCAGCTGATCAAGTTATTTGTTTTCCCTGTTATGGCTAATCAAATCCTATTTTGCTGATAATGCACAAGTTTCCTTCACATATATGCATTTTCCTCAGTATTAGGTTTGGTTTTCGCACCTCTGAAATGCTGCCCACGCCTTTGATTTTTTTTCCCAGCAAGTCAAACAGAAAAGTGAATCTTACACAATAAAGGGGAAATTCAGTCACAGTGTCAGGCTAACCGTCTCTATCCTTAAATCATTGCCAGTAGAATTCATACTGAAAGCCAGATTTTATCAGTTTATACAGATTCTTTTCACCTGCTGTGTTATACTGCCTGATGGTGACAGAGAAAGTTTCAGTGAAAGTTTCCTTTAGCTTTCTTCTTGAATTAAATAAATTCACTTTGAAGCTTTAACTGTTTATATTGGTGGTTTTGAATGTAAGCCAGAGGGCTAACATCCAGATTTCTGATTACTGCTTTAAAAGATGCACTTTAAAGCTACATAGAGGGGAGTTTAAAATATATTTATTTTTTGTTTCACTTTTCTTTTTATGTCTTTCCTGCCTGTTTTTGCTTCATCCACTAAGCCTTCTGTCACTTGCCTCAGATGCTGCCACCCCCCTTTCCTGTACCTGCTGCTCCTTAGCCTTATTGTTCCTGACTGAGCTTCTGTTTGTCCTTTGCTTTCTTCATTTGAGATACGCATGCTTGTCGACATAGCCTGGATGATTTTTTTTTTGTACCCATAACACTGTTTTTCTTTCCCTCAAATACTCACCCCAGTAAAGGTGAACTATTTTAGTTTATTTCCATAACCCTTTCCATAACCCTATCAATACTGTTTACTTGTCAGTTTCCATATCTCAGGACCACAGCTTTTTTCCTAATGGGGAGCAAAACAGTCTTTGATATCTCAGATCAATCATGTCAGTTTAATTCAGGAAGTCTAAACTCTAAATATTTTCCCATGAACAGTAAATCTTTTCATTTGGTGAACTGTGAGCTTTTTGCACAAACGTAAAAACAGGAGATGTGTCACGCTTCTGTGGAAACTTTAAGTTGAGACTGCCCTCTTGTGGCTGTGAATCACAGCACTGAAAAGAAACCAACACAAATTTTATCTTCCCACAGGGCTGCAGCTTCAACCTCATCTCAAATGTCTGCTGTCTTGGGAAACACAGGATGATGTGTGATAATATGCATGGGAAAACAGAGGACATAGGAGAGGAAACTAGGTTGTTGCACATTATGAAGTACAAATAAACATATAGGAAATAGATGGAAATGCATAGAAAAGGCCCATACTGACACGATGACATCACACAGTTGCTACAGATCTGTCAGCTGCACATCCATGATGAGAATCTCTCATTCCACCACAACCCAAAGGTGTTCTGTAGGAGTGGGATCTGGTGACTGTAGAGGCCACTCGACGACAGTGAGTCGTCATGTTCAAGAAACCAGTTTGAGATGACTTGAGTTTTGTGATGTATAGTGCTGTGAAAAAATATTTCCTCCCTTCCATTTATTAGTTTTCTGCATATTTGTCACACGTATATGTTTCAGATACATTAAACAAATTTTAAAATTAGACAAAGGTAACCCAAGTAAATACAAAGTGTAGTTTTTAAATGATGATTTCAGTGATTATGGGAAAAACTTATCCAAACCTACATGTACTTGGCTCTAAGTGGAAAAGTACTTGCTCCCCTTCTCAAATAATAAATTAACTGTGATTTACTACATTTTTTTGGGAAAGCTTTCAGTAGCCGCACCCAGTGTGTTCTGCACTGTTCTGCGCTCTGTTCATCATGTGCTTTAATCTATAGTTGGTCTGTACTGGACTTTTTACATTTTATTTTTTGATTGTAAATTTTTATATCGTATTTTTAATTAGTATTTATTTGTGTTATATTCCTAGCATATTTGTGGATACTGCTGAAATTTGTGAATTTCCCTTGGGGATGAATAAAGTATCTATCGATTGATCGCAATAAGAAAGAGACTGGGCAAAAATGGCATCCATGGGAGAGTTCCAAGGTGAAAACCACTGCTGACCAAAAAGAACACAAAGGCTCATCTCATATTTCCCCAAAACATCTTGATGATCCCCAAGACCTTTAGGAAAATATTCTGTGGACTGACGAGACAAAAACAGAAATTTTTGGAATGTTTGAATCCAGTTACATCTGGAGTAAAACTAATACAGCATTTCATATAAAGAATATCATACCAACAGTCAAACATGGCGGTGGTACTGTAGTGTGATGGTCTGGGGCTGCTTTGCTGCTTCAGGACCCGGATGACTTCCCATAATTGATGGAACCATGAATTCTGCTCTGTACCAGAAAATCCTGAAGGAGAACATCCGGTCATCAGTTCATGCCCTGACATTCAAGCTTTCTTGGGCTATGCAGGAGAACAATGATCCAAAACACACCAGCAAGTCCACCTCTGAATGGCTCAGAAGGTTTTTGGAGTGGCCTAGTCAAAGTTAAATCTGATTGAGATGTTTTGGCATAACCTTAAACAGGACGTTCATGTTTGAAAAGGTTTGTTAGGTTTAGAGGGCAATTATTTTTTCACTTAAGGCCAGGTAGGTTTGGATAGCTTTTTCCCCTTAACAAATAAAATAATCATCATTGTGGTGCTCTCCCTCTCTTTCCCTTTTCTCCAGGAGGCAGGCAGCATGGAGTTCCTCCGCCCCTCTAGGGCGGGACTGGTGGTCAGGGCTGTCACACCTGTTTCTTGTTTGGTGGCCATCAACACAATAATTAAGGCTCAGCCTGATTCCCCCAGTCTTCACCAGAGTGTCTGTGATTGTGTGGTAGGAACTCCAGGCCTTCTTATGGATTATGCTCTTCTGCTCATGCCTCTGTGTTTGTCTCGCACCAATGCTACAAAGTTCAACTGTGTTTGCATTTGCCAGTGTTGTTGGATATTCCCACCTGCTTTACCTTCTGGATCTACCTCATCACTACCCTTTGCTTGCCTGCCCTCCTGGATAACCTCAAGGTTCCCACAGCAACTCCATATCCCTTCCACAGATTTCACAAGACCAGCTGACAAGTAAGATCCTCTGCATTATCCTGGAATGGTCTTTGAACCACTAACTTCTTTCTGACAAACAATAACTTATCCTTCTCTCTATCCAGAGAGGTGTCCTCTCTCCACCTGCATGTTCCCTCCATGCTCATTTCCAGTGTACAAACGCCCTACCAGAATCACCCCTGGGATTTTCCCCCACCTAGCATTGTGACTTCATTTTCTGACTTTGTAAATAAACGATTGTGCAGCTATCTCCTGCTGTCTTGTCCAAGTTTGCATTTGGGTCCTCCTTTTGACCCCGGCTGTTAACCGCGACACTCACTGGATACTTTCACTTTTTTTTCTGTTCTTGTTTTTTTGGCCCACTCTGAAACCCTAGAGATGGTTATACAGGAAGATTCCAGTAGATCAGCAGTTTCTGAAATACTGAGACCAGCCTGAGAGAAAAGGATGGTGTAAAATGTAGTGACAGATTAATAAAACATAGTATTCTCAGCCTGTAATTTACAAATTAAAATGATATTCCTCTTGCTGATTATTCCAAAAATAATTATAGTCTTGAATGCCTACAATTAAGAAATGGCCTCAAATGTGCCATCTGCTGGGCAACCAGCTTTACAACATAAAGTCGTCTCTTCTGAGGCACAGCTGTGCTCAGACTGTTGAGAGATCAGACTGAAGGTCAGGAGAAGATCAGTGTCCTCTGGCAACAAGCTCAAGTCATAGAGAAGCACTTCAAAATCTTTTAACAGGAGGAAAGTATCTATCACTCTAAGGAGAACAGTGGATCTTAAAGGGGAAGTGAGTGCGTGATGATAGACAGATCAAGCTATCTGCATGTCTAGATGATAAACAAACATCCTCCCATCTAGCCTCTACCATCTGATCCTTCAACGTCTTCAGAACAGTCTGGCTGCAAAGATCCTGAGACACTGAGCATCAGCAGAGACAGTACTGACCTAGTCATCCTGGTTCCTCATTTTAGCAGCCTTCTCAAGTCTTCCTGGGGCTATCAATGAATGACTGGCTACAGTTTCTAAGCAATACGAACTGAACCAGGTAACAGGATAT
>JAMQGT020012034.1:0-97025 GCA_024447675.2 Pterophyllum scalare
TGTACACATTTAAATCTTACTGTTTGTCTGGTTCCAGTTGCTTGGTTTCATGCTTCACTGCCAGGTGTCTCTTTGGCAGTCAATTATTTCTTGCTGTAAATGTACCACATTGAAAGTACTGCTGGTCTAATAATCTCAGCAGTATTATTGTTACTCGATAAATGTAATATGCTACACATTGCTCGTCACTTCTTTAAAAAGTAATACATTACTTGTTACAACTTTTGAATTACTCCACGACGTGTCCTTAGGTTACAGTTCCAAACTTTGATATGAATCCCTATCCTAACAAGGGCGCAAGAACTTTCTTTGAGTACATGAACAAAAAGCCTGCAGCAAAGAAAACCAGTCCAAAGAGCACTTCATAGTGATAGCCGCAGCACTGTAGAAACAGGTATGGAGAGAAATGAAGATTACAGTGCTCCTCTCTGCTGAGCCTGGCTGCTTATCACTGCTTTTGTTCCCTTTTGAAGATCTGGCTCCAGGCTAGAGCAGCATACACTCAGCTTTAATGTAACTCTGGTTGATGTAATGTGATTACAGTTACTGAATACTGCACATCAATGCTTTTTTGTTTGACAGTAGTTTTACTCTGTCCTCACTTTGTGAAGAAATGTGTTTTACGAGTTGGGTATTGTACCTGCCTTTATCTCTGCATGCCAGTTGGGTTACACAAATGTTTGAAATTTAACATTATTTCACCTTCCTTGATTTAAACATGCGCTATATGTGCAAAAATACTCGACTACCTACACACTATACCTACAGGAGCTGCTCAGCCTGCCATGAAGCTCCCCACACACGGTTTTTGTGCTGATGTTAATAACAAGAGGAAGCTTGAACTCTGCAGTTATTCAGTCAGCAGAGTATTGGCAACTTTTATGTACTATGTGCTTCAGCAATCAGTCCATACAGTGTAGATAGATAGATAGATAGATAGATAGATACTTTATTGACCCCGAAGGAACTTAGGGCACGTCATAGCACACACACACAACATATTTTGTTGTGTGTGTGTGTGTATATATATATATATATATATATATATATATATATATATATATATATATATATACTAGAAAAGCAGTAATATCTCCCTGCTCTGTAATGTTATGTGGTGCCGTGCTGGAATTCAGTGAGCTTCTTTAGAACAACCCATTCTTCCACAAATGTATGTAAAGACATTTGCATGGCTAGGTGCTTCATTTTACACACGTGTGGCAATGGGACTGAAAACACCTGAAGTCAAAGATTAACAGGTATGAGCCAATACGTTTGTCCATATAATGTATAAACTTATGATAGAGACAGAGAGACTCTTGCTGTTTGCTTTTGTTAACCAGCCCAGTCATTTAGTTGGTAATGACACAAGGACTTTAAAATACATGCCAACTCTGATAAGCCTAAAACTTTCATCCATTCAGGAAAGAGAAACATTAATGAAATAAATCATAACTTAAAAAAAAAAAATCCTTCTTTGGTCAACAAGCTGTGGCAG
Organism: Pterophyllum scalare; assembly: GCA_024447675.2. NCBI lineage: Eukaryota > Metazoa > Chordata > Actinopteri > Cichliformes > Cichlidae > Pterophyllum > Pterophyllum scalare. The sequence goes on from JAMQGT020012034.1 coordinate 1,499, forward strand.
TTTAAAGAGTGTCTTTTTTTTTCTTAGGAAAGCAGGTACATAATGAAAAGTTTAATAAAAATGGATTAGAATAGAAAAAAAAACATTAGCTTTCAGAGGTGCCTGAGGAAAAGAATATAGTAAGCACATAAACAAAAGCTCTCTCCCTCCCTCATCCCTGTTTAATCGGACACAAGGTAATATTTTTTTGTTTCAGATCACAGTGCATAGTTTAGCCCTGAGGGAATTTGGAAGACAGAGATTTTCATTAAGGTGTATCTATCTTCTTTTTTTTTCCTGTGATAGTGGCAGGTCTTCCTTTTTTTTTTCTTGTTGTCTTCTACCCAGTTTTACTCACTTTTGGCAATGGGACTGGAAACACCTGATGCCAAAGATTAATACTTTAGTCCAAAGTATAAACTGTAAACTAGCCTCTATTGCCACACACAGCTGTTTTTAGTTAATCTAATCATTCATGTATTTACAGTCGGTACATAAAGCTTTCAGTTTAATTTATGCCAGTCTATTACAGTAATGTAACAGATGTCAATTTTACAAGCGATCCTTAAGATGTATACCAGGAAGATAAAGACACTAGTTTTTCTAGACGAAAGAAAAAGCTAGCAGGTTTTCCAAAATGTCTTTTTAATGTTAGATTTAAAATATTGTTATTGTGTTATTATTGTTTATAATGACTAAAGGGATAAAATTCTCAGTAATAATTTGTGGAAAATATTAGATTTCAACATGTCTGTCATTAGATTTTTTTTTTTTTATTCTGCTTTATATTCATATTTGGGGGTACTGTATAATAATAATAATTATTAAATCAACATCTTGAAAATTTATACCTCTGGTACAAGAACAATGACTTCCTGGATTCACCTCTCAGATGATTAAAAAACAGTCAGTGTGTCGTGGCAGGGAGTCCTCAACTTTTAAAGGCAATTATAAGAGCTGATTTGATTGAGTGGCTGTTATTGGTGTCTGTCTCAACTCCATGTGCCAATAACAAATTACTTTTCTTCACAAGTAAGCCACACAAGATGCAAATAGAATAGGATGATGCTCAAAGGTCTCACATAGCTTACTTTTTATGTTATGCTTAAAGGTTATGCTTGATTCCCTGGTCAGCAGTTCACCCTCCTGAAACTTCATCCACCTGTATTAATTAAAAGTGTAATTTAATACATGTAAGTGTGTGTGTGTGTGTGTGTGTGTGTGTGTGTGTGTGTGTGTGTGTGTGCCTGTAAAAGACATTTCATGCTGCTAAATGATAAATCATCTCTTTTTCTTTTTGTCTCTGCCCTCCCTCCATTAAAACTACACACACGTGCAGTGAAATAAATATAAACATGTACCCTTACAAACATGTCAGCACACAGTAACAGTACAGAGTATAAACTACAGGCCCTGTCTGTCTGAGTGGATGCCAGCTCATCCAAATTGGATCACAGTGTCTTCGAGGGGACTAGGTGTACAAGTATCAAAGAGACTGAAGGGCTGACATCCAGCCAAATTAAAGCATTAAACCTTAGCATCCGTCTGGTTTCTGCACAGAGCAGGGCAGGAAAGGGGAGTGAGTGGGAGAGAGATTATAGAGAAGAGATTTAAGGGAGGAGACAGACAGGTGGTAGGGAGTGAGAAGAGAGAAAAACACAGCAGCATGAGATGAAGTGGCGGGAGAAAAAAACGGAGAAAACCAGTGAGGAGGAGTGGGAGGCAAAAGGGAGAAACGATCTGAAAGCAGAGGGAGAGACAATGTCAATCCACAAAGGTCAGATAAAGGCAAAAGCTGCTATGGGAATGAAAGCACTGGGAATGACAAATAATTGCCAGTCTATATTATTATATGTAAGTGAGTACATGTATACCACATTCCATAGTTATTATTTTTACAATACAAAGTAATTTGCTTTGATTTTTCCTGTGAAAAGTGCATGAAACAATAATAAATGGATAAACAAGCCAAGACAAGTATTGTGAATAATATAGTTTGCATATAGTAGGCAATTGCTTTTAGATTTAATTCCATACAATTAATGTAGATCAGTAATAAATGTACTCAATATATTTGGCACTACTTAGAATACATAAACTTACAGGTCCAAGCCAGAAGTTCATGCCATGCATTTTAAATATATTCTTCTGAGTTCAAGTTAAACTCAAATTAATTAAAAAACAAACATGTAGTCCCTCTTGTAATTAATCTCTTGAGACTCCAGTACCAGAAATTATATGTATGACAATCAGTTGTTACATTGCACTCATTTTGAAGGATGTGTTGCAGATAGAATATAATATGGAAATGCTGTTACACTAATTACAGTAATCACTGTTAATACTGGACATAAAAATAAAATGTTCAGTGTGCATGTATTTATATTCCTCGTTAATATATATTTTCCTGGGCAATAATTACACTGGACAAAAGTACTGAGCCACCTACACATTAGAAATACAGGAGCTGTTCAGCCAGTGGAGGTTTGGAACTCAGTAACTGCAGTTATTGAGTCAGTAGGGTGTTGGCAACTTTTACGTAATATGCGCCTCAGTTCCTCTTACTTGGAGACCGCACTCTGTAACTTTACTTTGATTTTATATATCCTGCCCTGCCAAAATATTAGCAGGGAGAGGTTACTACCATCAATATGCAAACGTAAAGCCTAAGCACCAACCAATGGGGAAATATCTTATGAAAATTGATCTTGAATAGTAGTCATTGACTAGTCAGTAACACCTCCAATTTTGCAGGTTTGGAGCTTTAGCAGCCAGATACTTGTTCCTCAGATAACAGTATCTGGGTACGACAGCAGGAGATGCAAACGGCTTCAGCACAATGACAGCAATAACAGCTTTTAGTGCTGTGCTGTCGAGTGGCACAAACAGCCGGGTGGAAACGGGACACGAGACAAACCACCACTGAGAGTCAGACAGCTAGAAACACACATGGATACTCATACACTGACACACAAACATACACATGCCAATTAGTGGCAAACATTGTAATTGCATCTCATAAGGATAGCAAAGTCATTAAAAATGAAATGAAAAAGGCCTACATCCACCCAACAGTCTGTACACAGACAACAGCAAATGCCTTTTTTTTTCTTCTTGTTTTTGGTGCGTCAATTCTTAAAAATTAATTTGAATTTGATGTGTTTACCAAAACACTGATTACTTTAATGAGCGGCACATTGTTGAGTGGCTGTTTGTGTGACCCCCCTGATGAAAACTAATTGACTTTGAGTCTAAAACTTTGATTAGAAATGTTGTATTAGTACAACATTCCTCTGTCAGAAGAGAATTGAGAGCCATTTGAGTTTGGGTGTGAGTTTTACACCTGTATTGTTTGTGTACTTTAAAACAGTTTTTCTTCTTTGCTCTTAATGAAGTGAACAGAAATTGGGAAAATAGAGACGGAAATTGATTGCTTAATTATGAATATGCTACTAACGCAAAGCAATTAACAAAACCAATCTCTCTCTCACACACACATTCCCACACAACTTGAAGCATTGCTTAATAATGTGGCTATAAATAGTTTTATATAAATGATTTTCATTCTGCTTAACTGGTCAAAGAGGACATTGGTGAGTGGGTCTCCCTTTGCCCATTTAATTAAATTGAATTCAAAATAAAATAATAAGTAAAATTAAAATTTAAAAATGCACTGCAAATACAAACCCATGGTGTCAAAAACTCAGTTAGAGTAAATATGATATTTAATCTACTAAAAGGCCAATCAAGAAGTGCTGTAAATTCCAAAATATTGCTTACTAATTATTCATTTGTCGAACTAAAGACATGTGCAGAACGAAAGAAGCCCTGCATATCTCTTGTAATGTAGCTTTATTTTGCTGATATAGCACCAGTGCACAACAAGGTAAGGCAAAAGCAGCAGTCTCAGCAAGGGGCACCCATCTGCTGCGAGCAGTTGAGGGGGGTGAGAGGAAAGACAAGAGGAAAAGAAGAGACTGCAAGCAATAAAACAGACTACGAGAGGAGACAAAAGTTATAGACAGGCACTTATAAATGTATGTGGAGTGAAAAGAGGGAAGTGGAGAAGAACTGCGTCATGAAAAGTCTCTCAGTTGAGACTATAGCAGAATAATTAAGGGATGGTTCAGAGTCACCTTATCTGGCCTTAACTGTAAATTTTATCAAAATGATCCCATTCTGCTTTTGTAAATTCTAAGAACCGCAAATAAGCCTGCATTCTGAGAGCATACTGAGAGAAGTACTCGCTTGGATAATACAATGCGGTGGGTTGTGACTGTTTGTAAAAAGTACCAGTCCAGGTACAAAACCCTGTGGAGCTTCATGACAAAATTTTGTGTGTTTAAATCTTAATGCTGGATTCTAGTTTGTATAGTAAAATGCTGTGATCAGGGGAATGTTTGTATAAGTTTCCAAGTTACTCATCTGTACATTACTTTCACCAACTCTATCCACTATGATCTCAATGATAAGCAGAAAGTAGAAAGGCCACCTTTCTGCCATTTTCTTTCTGTGACTGTGTGCCTAATAGTACTGCACAAGTGCACACACAGAGGGCTAATGCTCACATCACCCCTAAACCACTCGTTTAATTCTGACACTTAGGGTCAGATTCTTGTTTGGGAGTGAAAGATGTTGAATACTCGTGCTTTTGGATCATTTAGAAAGAGTGGGGGAAAGAAAAATCGGCTCAGATAAAGGCCTTGACAGACTTAAAGTGGCAGCGAGTTCAGGCTTTTTAAAAAGCAGTTATGACAGTGATGATCACAAGTTTACATTGCAATCATTAAAGCCAAAGCAGACAGCCACTTTAAGAAAAATCGATATTTATCAAACACAAGTACAGTGGAGGACCCAAAAAAACACAAAGCATGTCTGTTTGTTAATGTTTTCATGCTGTGTGATTGACTATAAACATTTGCTCATTCAATTATGGATCAACAGAGTGACAGCAGAAGGGGCTTTACTGAGTACTTTGAACAGATTCTGCTGTCGCTTTTCAACTTGAAATACATCAGTCCCTTGCTCCTGTCTTCTCTCTAGGCCTTCACAGGGGGGCTGCCATCTGTCATGTGGTGCACGCATGGAGAGTCACGCACCATACACACAGTGTCTACAGTATATGAACAGAGATACACACAAACACGCCAATAAAAAGAAATTTCTGGGAACAAGCACACAGTGGCACGCAAAAATGAGCAAACTCATGCTCACGTGCACGCAGAGTTTCCTCCTGAACGCATTCATTCTTGTTCCAGCGATATAAGAGTTATCAAGCATGCTGTCAGGGGTAAGGGAGAGAGAAATACAGAGGGGAAGAACAACAAAGAAAGGATGGCATGGGTTTGGCTGCAGTGTAGCTCTTGTATATTTATCTCAATTAGATTCTCTGGGACACTGAGTGTGTATACATAGGGGTTATTCCACCAGTCTTTGTGCGTTCAGTTCGTATTACTGGATATCAAGATATTTGTTGGGTTAGATATGTAGTTCCACTGCAGTTTAGAAAAGCACTGAAGAATAAAAGTGAACTGTTGGTGTCTTTTTTTTTTTTGTCTGAATCTTTCTCTATAGGACTATTGCACAAATATGGGGGTAAAAAAGAATGTACTCAAAAATGTGAAATTTCTGCTCTTTACCTCCCTTTAACAATATGTCCATAGCAGTAGTCCATTTCTGCTCATGATTTCTATGCAGAAGCCCAGAAAATTGCAGTATTGCCTCTTTGCCAGTGTAGAGTTTATTCACGTCAATTCCATATGCTTTGTTTTAAGTGTGTCATATTGACAGTGTGTGCAACCATATCCAAATACAATTGGAATGTGTCATATAAAACATAAATTCCTCTCTCTCCCTCAGTAATCCAGTGCTGCTCCACTTGAATCTCTGTTTTTCTCCCCAGCTGTATCTTTGGCTGTCTTTGTTCTCCTCTCCCTCTTCCTCTGTCTCTTCACATCTCAATTTATGTGTACCTCCATTTTTGCCATAACCTCATATGTGCTAGGATCGATTAATCTCTCTTTTTCTCGTCACTCTCTCGCATATATACTTCTGTGTCAGTTTTTCTTTCTTTCCCCTCCCCTCTCTTCCTCCGTCTAGATCATCTGTAAAATAAAAGGTGAATGTACCCTTTAGCTAGGCACTAGCACTTCAAAGCCCTCTTATTTTCCCTCTCTCTTTTCATCATAGGAAGGTTGAGTACTGTTATAACCCCAAATAACCTTTTCACCACATGGCCCTTGTCTTTGTGTGATCTCTCATCGATGCCAATTGAGGAGGCTTTTATCTCTAGTGCAACAGAGCTACTGTACGTTCAGCTTGAGTATACAGTAGATGCTATGACTTAAACCTTCTGTTTCAAGTATGTTTAATGCTTCCTAATTACATCTCAATTCTCCAGAAATACAAAAAGGCAATGTGTGTGAGGATGTAACAGAGAAGCCCAAGGATTCGAGTAACAGCTGCATGTTCGTATTTGCATATGTGAGTCCTTCCCTTTGAAATGGTTGGTACTCCTTGTATTTCAGCCTGGTCTCTCGGCAATTCATGAAATAGCCACATTTTTTTTCTCATATTCATGGACATAAATTGTTATGTTTTGTCATTCAATGAGCATGAATTTGTAAGTAATGCATTTCATTAGGAAATATTTTGTGCCAAGAATAGTGTTCTTTGTAGAAAAAGTAGGACAGTGTCACCATAACAACCAGAAAAACAAACTTTTAAAATATGTGGCAACAGTTTTTTTTTTCCTTTTGTTTTTCTTTTTGTCTTTTTGGGGTTTTAATTTGCTTTTGCAGAGGGGTCAAACAACAATACACAGTGCAACAGCAGTCTTCATGGCTTTTGACAATGCAGAATAACAAGCACAATCATTTATAGACACAAGCTGTCTACCCACCCTGGTCACAGAATACAATCAGAACATTCCTTGCAAAATATAATTTTTTTAAGTTGAGTACATCTCGTATTAAAAGATTATACAGTATGGAGACAAAAGCTGACACTGTGGCGCCTTCTGTTCAGCCAGGTCAAATGTGGCAACAGTACCAACAGTATTTTAACCCAAACCATGATATTGTTCTAAACCTAAGCCAGTAGTTTTTAATGCCTAAACTGAACAAATGACAAGTGTGTGATTAATAACATATTTAAAAATGCTATGTGAAAAACTGTGACTCAAACTTGAGTCTCCAGTATGAAAGTTAAGACAGCTTACTCCTCCACCATGCAACCAACCTCCACATGTGAACTTTTTCTCACATTTTGATCAGTACATATGAGAGCTGATTGATCAAAAATCATGTTCAGGGGCACAAAATAATGTTGGGAAATTCATATTGAGGACTCGGTGCTGTTGACGATACATTTGATTGTTGTTTTTTTTTTTAATCTTCTCATTTACTTTGTCTTTGAAAACCTCAAACTCGGCACGTTCTCCTGTCTCCAGCAACAGACCCGCCAAGCTGAATCAGATCATATGAACTGTCACCACGATAGGTACAGACAAACTCAGGGGCTACGTGGGCTGGGCATCACATCACAGGGTTCGAAGCACTCCAATAAATAATCAAATATGCAAGGGTAATAATAGATACTTCTGGAAACTGATTTCACCTTTTGGGTTGAAAGATGGTATAGCTGCTCTTTTGTCCAAGTTTGAAATGTCATTGCAGTATTAGAAAGCCAGAAAAGAGAATAGTTGATGCTATAGTGACTACTACTCCTTGGAAAGGACAGGAAGGAGGTGGAAGAACACAAGACACCTGCTGGCATGTTGTGCTGGATGGGTGCCTGGATGAAAGGGGCTACACATCCCTACACAGTCTTGTTGCCAGTACCAGGATTTTTAGTTGTGATACAAGCAGCTGCGGTCAGCTAGAAGTATACAGTTACACTGTCAGTATCTATTTATGTATGAGTATGTGTTATCCCAACTGACTCACTGGACTGCTAATGGATACTGCAGCGCACTATTCATTCCATTATAATTAAAAATGGCAGTACATAAACCCAATGTGGCAATGTATACCAAGCATATGACACCTACCTTAGTCTATTAACTGGATATACTGTATGTGCTTTTGCAGAATTTTACAGTTGCATACTTTTTTTCTGTATTAGAAGTTATGTAATGTTATAATTTAAAAAAAGAGAGAAAAGAAAGTAGTTATGGGCTTATAAATAAAAGTCTTTATTACACATTATTTTGAAGCACCAGTGTAATATTTGGATAGCAATCTGGTCAGTTAAGTAGCAGAGGGGGTTATTAATCAGTTTCAGCTGCTTTGATATTAAAAAAGAAATTAGCAACAGACACACTAGAGGGGCAACAATGCTTTTTTTCACTAGTTTTGCATTTGGCCAGGGTCAGTGTCACTACTGGTAGTATGATGTGATACCTGAATCCTACAGAGGTTGCACAGGTAGTCCAACTCCTTCAGGATGGCACATACAATATGTGCCATTGCCAGAAGGTTTGCTGTGTCTCCCATCACAGTCTCAAGAGCATGGAGGAATTCCAGGAGACAGGCAGTTTCTCTACGAGAGCTGGACAGGGCTGTAGAAGGACTTTAACCCATTTGAAGGACCGGTATCTGCTCCTTTGTGCAAGGAGGAACAGGATGAGCACTGCCAAAGCCCTACAAAATGACCACTCATGTGAATTTCTCTGACCACACAATCAGAAGCAGATTTCACAACATTGGCCTGAGGGCCCGACGTCCTTTAGTGGGCCTTGTGCTCACTGCCCAGCACTGTGGATTCCAATTGGCATTTGCCATAGAATACCAGAATTGGCAGGTCCACCACTGATGCCCTGTGCTTTTCACAGGATCACTCTGAGCACGTTGACGGATGTGAAAGGTTCTGGAGAAGCCATGGAGAACATTATGCTGCCTGTAACAGGAGCTCAGTGATTCTCTGGTCCAGATCTGGGAGGAGATCCCCCAAGACACCATCTATTGTTTCATTAGGAGCATGTGCTGACGTTGTCAGGCATGCTTATAAGCGCGTGGGCGCCATACAAACTACTGAGTATCATTTTTAGTTGCTCCAGTGAAATTAGACTAACCTGTTGCATAATTTCTTTCACTTTGACTTTTGGCATGTCTTTGACTTCAGCCTTCTGTAGGTTGGTAATTTTCATTTCCATCAAATGTGGCATCATTTCGTTCCTAATATATTAGCCAGTCCATATCAGTATAGATATCCAGCAGGATTTTTTTTTCCGTTGAAGAAAAATTCCTGTGTTTTCACAGTGTTCCTTTAATTTTTTTCAGCAGTGTATAAATCTTTACCGTTCTTTCGTTAGTCACTCATTCTTTAAGGTTCCTTTAACTGACTCCAGAACATCTACATCCACATCTTGCATTTGTTGTATTTAAATCTGTAGACGTAAATATCACAGCATCATGGTTTGATGGGATTTACTGACCATCCAGCAGCAGCAGTAGTTACTTCAGTGACTGCAAATAGCTCTACATTCTGACACCTCATATCCCCTTTAATTCTTAAGTTTTCACTTCAGCAAACTAGGTAGCTACTCCAAATATGCAAAGATGCAGCTAATTTTGGAAAGCCAGCTAAGAGCACATTTAAACAAGGCAGCTATCTAATTACTGTTCAGATATTTTCTTTTTGTTTTAGGTTTAAGTAAATGGTTCAGTTACAAAGAAAGTCATCAAAAAAAGAGTATTGTCTCTAAGATGATTTTAAGAATCGTGCTATTATTTTTCTTAATGATTTTTTTATGAGCTTGAAGCACTCAATTAATGAACTTTGAGTAATCAATCAAACCTTCCCTTTATATTTTTACCAGCTGCTCTCTGTTGTTTCCTATAATATTTTCTTTTATCTTTGTCTGTGACTATGCAACCATTTTCTTTCTTACTGAAGTAACTTTGATAGTCTTGTATCATTATAGAGTTCTCCATATTTCATCCATCTCCTATCCCCTCCCTCCTTTCATCACCCTCACCATCTCCCTTTACTGCCTTCTAATTTACATTTGTCGCCATCTTCCTCTACAAACCTTTATACCTTTATCACTTTCCAGAGCTCTTTACTGCAATACTTTGATTGAAAAATCTCTGAGTCTTTACACCTTTTTCATTTTCCAGAGCTCCTTACTGCACTCCATTCATTGAAAAATATCTAAACCCTTCTTCTCAGTTGCTATTTCCCCTTTCCTTCTTCAGGTTCTGAATTTACTCTGTATTGACCAAAAAAAAATTTTTTTTACACTTTTTTTTTCCTGCTTTCTCAGTATTGCTCACTCGGTCCATCAGTTTCCTCACTGTCTTCCAAATCTCTTTATACAGCTGCAGATAATTAAGTTGTTTCGTTATTCATCATGCTGCTGTCTCAGGCACAGGGAAACGCACCATAGCGGTGGGAAATCTTTTACTGGTAAATGCTGTAAACACTGTTAAATATTATGTTTGATATACAGTATGACACTAATGTGTCAGATCAACACCATCAGAGCAGCCTGTGTTTGTGCAATTTATGTCTGAAATACCAAAGAGACACATATTCACCCACTCAGATATCAGAAAATCTTGTTTCCCATAAATAATATAGTTCTGGATTGGGTCAATCTGTTACAGGCAAATGAATATACTCAAGCTCCCCACTTCATGCCAGTTTTTGCCAAATGATGACAAAGTGGACTGACTGAAGTTCAGTTCCTACAGCCCTTTTGTCAAATTCTGATCAGATTTTCTGTCTTTCCAATTATCCTTTGATATCACTTTCTGACTGTAGTGGTTATGCACAGGCACGGCGCACATCAATTAATTAATAAAAACTCTCACCCCATATGTTCACATCACAGCTACACTAGTTTAAGGAAGCGACGGGGGGGGGGGGGGTGTCATACATCTGTCCTAGCAAAGTAATAGCAGTAAAAGCCCCAGGGCTGTAAACAGGAGCTGTGGATTTTCCCAGGGGGACACTTTCATCTCCTTGACTTTACAATAGATTGGGCTGAGACACAAAGATATATATGGCGTCAGGTTTCTCTGAATGGATTGAGGGATTGAGGGTGGATGAAGGAATAGCCAAAGGGAAAGAAGAGATGAGAAAGAGGATGAACTGTTAACTCGGGGGCAAATTTACCCTTCACACCAAATATGTCCGTAGTTTATTTTGATTCTGTACTTTTTCCTGTTTTTTTTTTTTGACCCACAATGAAAAATCTTCATTCAGTGATATGCACTGAGTGGCATCACATAGCATGCATCAGATTTCTCATTTTTTAAAACAAAAAAACCCAAAAAACACACATGACTGTGGATTAATATAAGACAACCTGATTATAAATGTTATTCTTGTGGATTACTATTTGTTGAAAACTGCATAAAGTGATATTAATTGAATGGAAAGCACATAGGTGGGAAGATCCTAGAAAGAAGAGTGATATATTTTAACAGGGGATGAAGTAGCCACTAGAGGAGAGCATGGGGTACATTTTAATTGGACATTTGAATTGGATTTAAGTTGAGTTGCTGGACTGATGAGTAGATGGGTGGAGGGAAGGAAAAAAATCAACCTTCCCACAATTATCGCTGTACATGTTTCATATAAAAGATAATAGAGTAAAGGAATTAGTTTTAGACCAGATGAGAGACAAAAGAAAATGAATGGTGAGCTAAAGAGGCTTTTATCTCTCATCCTTGTCAAAACTTGAAGCTAAAACCTAGGTTGATGATACAGTTCACTCAGGTTGAATTGTGAGAGACAGTAGAAAAGTTAAGAGTTGTAAAACAGAACAAGGTGGATGGATGAGTGGGGAGAAATAAAGGGTTATTTCACAAAGGTAAGAGACGATGGACTGTAGGAAAAGTGGCATGTTAAGAAGTTTATAGCAAATGAAGAGACAGACACTGGAATAAAAAGGAGAAGTCTTATTCATCTGGTGAGTGTGATAACAGTGAATGCAGCCACTGTATGAATATAGTGGTAAAGGGAGAAATGAGGAGAGGAATGAGGAGAGGAGCACAGACAGAGTTACAGACAAGACAAAAAGAGCCTGGATGAAAGAGACGATGTATACATCTCCAGGGCACAAAGACTAGAGCTGAATAGATGATGTTAAATGTGACAAGATGAAGGGACCAAAGGGGGGTCCATTAAATGTTAATGGGAACAGGGTAGACGGTCGAGAGGCTACCCGGGGCACGAATAAGAACAGATTGTGTTTGTGAGAAATCATTGGTCTGGTATTTTCAGAAACAGGAAGTGCCAGAAGTCTAAGAACCTACAGTGATACATTTCTAAAGAAACAAAGTCGAAAAGGGCATGTTATCTTTTACTCATTCTACCCCCCTGAGCACATTAATTCAAGTGCTAATTCCCTCAAGGAGTGTATATCAGCAAACCAAGAGTCCACACATGCACAGAGGCACTCACAGAGGCATTTACAGTATAGAGCAGAGCATATTTTCAGCCTGCCAGCACTGTGAGTAAGCATCTCTCTCTGCCACTCAGTGCTTAGTCGTGTATGGCACAATGCATGGCAGCAGTTTGGTGCTGTGGATCTTCAAACAACATGCAGCAATACACAGAAACAAGTAGATCATTAATACACACATACACGCACTAAAGACAGAGATACGCTTTAAGCTACTTTAGGCCCTCACAGTCTTTTTTTATATCTCTTGTTGTATTAGACCATTTGTAGAACATGGATTAATAGGACTGATATATTAGTTACTTATGGCATTTAAAGTTACAGTGTGTAAAATCTCACCAGTAGATGTCAGTAGATTGCAGATTTCAGTCAACTGAATTCTGTTTTCTTACCCTCCCAATTCCAGCGCATAATCCTAGCTATGGTGGCCATTGTAAGACAAACTTTGGGTGCCATTCAACTAGGGTTGTGTGATATTGACAAAAAATGATATCTCGATATTTTCTGTAATTTTGCCGATAACAATAATACATGATATTTTGCATTATTTAAAAATGTGTTTGTAAAAGTCTCATATAAGACTTTTAAGACTTAAAGGATATTATCATACATCCTTTTTTAGCGAATGACTCTGCTAAAGTTTGCTGAGTGTGTGTTTTGCCAGACACCTTAGCTGATTTAGGTTTGTCTTGGACAGCAGGTTCCCGACGCTTTTCATATTCCTCATACTCTGTCCAGTAATTTGTTGAGAGATGATGGAAGAGGTTAGTTGTCCGCTGAAGATGATCCTCGCCTAGGAATTAAATCTAAGGCAGTAGAAGAGGCTGGCAATGTCTGAATTTCTTCCCCTTCTTTCCAGCTTTAGGTGCATTGTTTAGGCAGCTATGCTAGCACACAGTATGGGCACTCTCAATGCGCACGCGCAGAAGCCTATACTAAAGCATAAAGTAGTGAATGCGTGGAGTGGAGGCATTTTGATTGTTGTTTTTTTCCCAGTCAGTATCATACTTGATAACGTCAGCTCGTGCATTGTTAACACAGCAATTAAGATACTCTCATAGACGATATATATCGCACACCCCTACATTCATCTGTAGCGAGTATAGGCTGTCAGTTTGCTGTTTAACTCAGCTGTCAATATGCTGGGTGTCCACATCTATTTAGTTTAGAGGAGGCTGTAAAGCTTTGTGAAAGGACTCAGATAGAGTCGATAAGTCAGTGAAGCTCACTTCTGTCCAGTGACAGTGATACTGAGGTGAGTTGTTGAAAATATTCTGAACTTTTCTGTTGGTGAGCACTGCTTTTTTTTTTTTCATTTAGCTGCTGGCTGCTGTTTGCCAGCATTAGTGAAATCTTCTGTGAAGTAGATCTAACAGTGTTGGCTCATTGTTGGCTGTCTGGAAATGGGAGGGTCACATGTCGAATCAGCTGACAATAAGTAATTGCGACAATATCGGGAATAAATAAGCATGTTTATGCACGTTTCTGTATGTTACGGCCCTCATTTCAGGAATTGAGGCTTGAAGCGAGGAGGAAGAGATTGGGGTTTTGTCCAGATGCTGTGTTGTCTCTTTCCTTTGCGTTTCTGCTTCTTTGGTTAAGTGGACCCCACCTCAAATCATAAAACATAGGTAAAATCCTTCATATCTTAAGGTCTGAGTGTGAAGGTGCAGACACTATTTACCATGGCATGCAAATGCCTAAGAGTTCTCTTCTCCTCTGTCTTCAGTGTACTACATATGTGGCCAGTCTCTAGCCACATACTTCAAATTAAATTAGGTAGAACAACGTCCTTCCCGGCCACTGCATTCAGTATGACAGGCAACATGATGGCTTTCACAAACCAGCACATGTTACTATGTCTTTTTAATGGATTAATTCTAAGTTCATTATAAGATGTAATTACATACTAATCAATGTATGAGTACAATATTCTTTTTTTTTTATTATCAATTAAACTAAAAAAAATGTATATATTATTTGTCAGCACTTTAGAGAACCAACCTTGCTAACACCTGTTATATTCAAGATAATATGCAAATGTTAACTATACTTTCCCCTTATTCAACACAAAATAGTTCCACAGAGGGAGAGAAACTCTGTGTGAGAGAGAGACACTCTAAATTTCTGGTGTTTATTGGTTTTCTTCAGGTATCGATTTCCTTGCTTCCTATCCATCTGTCTTTCCCTTTTGTTTCCATCCTTCAGTCACCAGGCCACAGAAACTGGAGGACTGTGTGTCAGCATGATAAAGTACGTACGTTGTGTGTCAGTGTGTGGTGGAAGGAGAGCTGCTTTGAGAGACACAGATAGAAGAATCGGTCACACCTGGATGCAGGTGAAGCGCTTGCAGTTCATTTATTCTGACAGACCAACAAGCAGGAGAGTGCTCAATAACATGCTCTGCTGCAAACAGCACATGTAGAATGCACACTGACATACAAAGCAAACATCAAAATGTCTGCATATAGACATTAACTGAATGAGGCACAGGTTTAATATTCTTGATTTATGTAGTATGTCATTTTGCAGTGTCACAGATTATCACACATACATGCATGTTTTTATATATATATATATATATATATATATATATATATATATGAAATCAGGAGAAATACAAAAAAGTGTGAAAAGATATATTACTACATATGTGTGATACATATGATATGTACCTAAAACTAAATAAATAGAGCAGACAAGTTAGAGCAATGATGTTGGTGTGTGGCTTGGTGGTGGTGGTTATAGTTCATGATGATAGGTGGAGCGATCCAAATAGCTACACTTTCTGTTTTTTGCATTCTTATAGACCTCTTTTCCCTTAAACCCAAACCTGTGTTTGTGATAATAAAGTTCCATTATTATACAGAGCAGTTACTCTCAAAACATTGTGTGTCCCTACAGCTTAACACTGTACTGGTAGCTCTAGTTCCTTCTCATGTTCATTCATTAAACTATTGCCTACATCAGAGTGATATAAACTTGGGTTTGGTTAATGCAACGGGCCCTTTAAGTTATTAGCAAAAAGTATTAATGGGGCCAGTGCTTAAAAGCCTCCCACAGACTTAAGAATGTGCGATATAGAGGGGATGAGGGCACTAATTCTCCAAAGTGCCCTAATAAGTAACGGATTAGCAAAGCTTTCCATTAGCCAAAGCCTTGATGTTGCTAGGCTAATGCGCCATTGCTAGACTGGTACAATGCAGCTAAAATGTTTGTTAGCATGACAGCTATAATACACATGTAAAGTCTAGATAATGTCACCCGATGTTTGAATATATCCACAGCTCAAATGTCAGTGTCAGTTTTATTTACATAGCATTACACATAAAATCAATGTACTTAGCCATAAAAGATAAAAACTTTAAAAAAAAAAAAGGCTGTTCAGCGCTACAGTGTCTTAAGGCAATAAAAGCAACAAAACAAAACTTTACAAAGATAAAATACAAGTTAACATACACACAAACACACAGTTATTAACTGAAAGCCTGTGAGAATAAAAAAGGTTTCAAGTCTGTTATTGATTGTAGACACAGTTGTAATAGACCTCAGGCCAGCAGACAAGGAACACAGTAACCAAAAGCACCCTCAGCACACTTAGATCTAATTCTGGGAACAGTTATAAGATCATCACCCAAAACCTGAGAAGGCTAGTTGGGTTATAGACACTGTGCAAGTTCACTGAGTGAACTTTATGATTTTAAATGTAATTCTGTATTGAACTAGGAGTCAGTGAAGTGACTTCAGTACTGAGGTCATATGTTCAAATATTCAGAGACATGTAGGATCAATTGCTTGTCTAACAACTCTACTTTAAATCCTCTCTCTCTCTCTCGCTCTCTCTCTCTCTCTCTCTCTCTCTCTCTCTCTCTCTCACACACACACACACACCCACACTCACACACACACACACACCCACACTCACACACACACACACACCCACACACACACACAATGTAAGTGCAAAAATAATAGCACTATTCCAGCTTCTGATCAGCACCATGGACAGCTGCTCCCGCTGTCTTCTCTCCTTCCTTTTTTGAACATCACTTTTTTTGCTTTGGCTTGCTAAACATAATTTAAAATGCCACTAACTACTACATTAGACACTTGCCAAAAAAACAAATTGTTGCGTAGTTAACATCAACAAGTTCGCAAGCATTTACCACCAGTGACATAGAGCAAGTTAAATTAAATGCAACAAGTACATCCATGCTGTGTAATATGGAGGGCTCTATGGCTGCGCCACCAGGAATTTGCCGACTTGCATAGACATAGACATGACTAGACTTACATGGTTTCAAACATGGTTTCTAGTAGATTGATTCTGGCCTCAATGATTTTTTAAAAATAATGGCTGTGACTAAGCAGTATGCTAAGCTTTTGTAAAGTTTAATCATATATTGTAACACTTTAATTAATTCTTCAAAAGTAGACTTGAACAATGGGCAATGAGACTGAAACAGTATTAACTTCTACACATTAATCATCTACATCAATGCAGAAGGAAATGGTTGTCTGAAAAACCCTTCAGCTACTGCTAAAAAGGAAAATTGCTTCTAATAATGTTTTGCCTGTTAATTACAGAATGGGTTTGTTCATATATTGAGAGTTATTGGTTTCAAATTAGATCACTGTCACAGAACTGCTTGAGTGACAACTATAGCCAGTTTTACATAAAATAGTTTTAACTGAAACATTCCTAGTATGTATTTAGTCTTATGCGTTAAACTTTTTTGTTTACAATCGCAGACTGTTTAAGAAAAATAAAGAGTGACATGAATTTGGTTTTAGGGTGACTGTAACGTCTCATAAATAAATAAGGCCAGTGATGCTTGAACTAACTTGAATTAATTAAACTTGATTTAATTAAGCGAACTAAATTAAACTACAAAAGAAATTAATCAGACAACATGTTATGCATCAGTAACACACACATGCACACAGATGTACACGCACACACACACTAATTTGTCATGATTTAAGACTTCATCCTCACAAAACACTTTGAAATACAAGTCATTAGGTTGTTTTTGTGCAAACCAGCTGACACAGTATTTATTGTCATATTGTATAGGTCACATGTTCTCCCGTTGTTATGCAGACATGCACACTTGCACACATGCAGTGTTTTATTCTGCTTTTCTCAGCACCATGATTCTGTCTCCTCAAGCTTCTCTTTTCTGAGACTTTTCTCTTTTCACTTTCTTTCTTTGGCTTTATTTCTGCAGTGTCAACAGATTACTCCCTGTGGCATTACACAGGCTGACTGTGTGTGTTTTAGATTGTGCTAACTTGCTTTTATACATTGCCATTTCACAGTCTGTGTATCTACATCTGTGTTTGTGTTGCTATACTGTCTTTAAACATTTTTTCACCACTCCTCGTTTTTTCTCAGTGAATCAGTGGCAGGATTTAGTCAGCTAAAAGTAAAATAAACACTTCTAACATTAAAGGATGCAGTGAGGAGCAGAAGAGGAGGATGAAACGAGGATCAGGATAGATAAGGGATGGGAAAGGGGAGGGAAAGCTGGGGACTTTCAGAGGCAAACAAAAAGACCAAAGCAATAAAGAGGTGATGAGGCAAAAGAGTGAAGAAGCAAGGATAGGTGAATGTTTATGTTGCCATGAGGGTAAACAAGAGATGATGGAGAAAGCAGCCAGTGAGTGAAGATGGTGTGAAAGATTGGTAGGTGAAAATCGAAAGATTCTGAAGGAGGAATGTTAGATAGGATGTGGCAGAGGAAAGCAGATGATTCCAAACTGAAGACACTGTATAGTCTTCTGCAGTGCTGTAAGGCACTTAAAATAAAAATCACTGCAAGACTGTGACTCTGAAATGATTGGGGCTGAAAGGTAAGCACTCAGAGGGGCTGTTTTGAACAAGAAGGGAGATAACAGGGGAGTGGGTTGAGAGGGTAGGAGGTAGAGGCATATTTGATAGCACTAGAGGCCTAACAGGAAGGAATAAGAAGTGAAGTAAGCACACACAAAGCGTCTTAGTGCTGAGGAGCATTTAGGAAGCGGAGCACAAAAAGTCTGGCAAAAATGGCTTATTTTAAATATATATATATATATATATATATATATATATATATATATATATATATGAGACAACTTGGAATCGACAGTGTCTTCAGGGTCTATGGGGTTAGCCTGTATTTATTCATGAGGAAGAAGGGCATAAAAGTCCTTGTTTACTAATAGCATTTTACATAAAGAGGACATTGTGTTTCTACTCTACTACTGCATATCTGTTTAATTATACTTCCTTTCTCTGTGTTTCTAGACAGCACAGCATATGACTATAATAGCTTTGGTTTTCATAATAAATGTCCAGTGCATGTGGGAACAATCTCCAAAATGTTTTTCCAAGTACTTTAATCAGCTCTGCAGTGTGGCGACCATGCCTTGGTGCCCTCTTACTTTCTTACAAAGACTCCTAAGAGCAACAACATAACATGTATTTTCGCAGCTGATGTTTCTTAGAATAAAATGAGTAGTAGTTTTTCCTTTGCTTTCAAATGTAATATATGACTTCCTTTTTTTTCCTTCTTTATCTGCTCTCTGCTTCCCCTAGCCTGTGAGCTGATGAACCGTGGAATCCTGGCTCTGGTCAGTTCAATTGGCTGCATGTCGGCAGGCAGCCTTCAAACTCTAGCCGATGCCATGCACATCCCCCACCTCTTTATCCAGCGCTCCCCAGCGGGAACACCCCGTTCTGCCTGCCCACCCACCAGTCGAGTCCCTGGCACAGATGACTACACCCTAATGGTTCGCCCACCTGTCTATCTCAATGAGGTCATCATGCAAGTGGTATCTGAGTATAGCTGGCAGAAGTTTGTCCTCTTCTATGATTCTGATTTTGGTAAGGCAATAAGATCGATCTATCTATCGATCGATCTAATCTTTCTTTTCATGACGTACAGAAATGTTGGTTATGAAGACAGTGTTCTTTAATTGACAGTACATAAGAGAGAGCGAGATAATGGATGCCTGGTCAGAAATGATGCTCTTTCTTATGCTCAGTTTCTCTCTGCCAAACACACATTGATAGACAGGCATGTGTATGCATATGCCAGGGCACGCTGAAAGAGGCAGCCTTCATCTTCATGCAAGTGACATGTCTGTGTGCATGCTTTACCTTTCCTCTCTTTATCTTGTGACCACTCTTTCCAGTCCATTAATTCTAACATTAGACTAGAAACATCCTGTGTCCCTTTTATAAAGAGCCACCCCGATTTGTCAGCCTGTTAGCTTTCTTCTACATAAATCTAATATTTTTTTTTGCTGCTGCTCCTGTGTGTGAGGAAATGTTTTTATAATTTTCTAGGTGTATCTGTGCATGTGGTGTGTTGATGCTGTGCATGTTGTGTGATTTCTGATCCCAACCTTGTCTGCTACAACCTTATTATCTTACTTTCTCTATCTTTTTGTTTGGGGTCACAAACTTGATCTGATTCACATATAGCATATAGCATATACTCTTTCTGTGTATGTCTACAAAAGGTCAAGAGCCTGTTCTGGTCTGATTTATTCTTCTCATCACTAGATTGACTGCCTGTCATTATAGGTGTTTGCCATGTTTCTTTCCAGGTCAATCATCTTTCTTTAAGTACTTTTATTTGAAAATATGATACAGGAGAAATACATACATACAGAGAATGATACTAAGGTGATACTTCTAATAGACTAAATCTTAGAAGAACACAGATATTGTACTTACTAATAGAAGAAAAACAAAACAGCAGTGACATCACTCATTGGTGGGTGGACAGAAGTATAGAACACATAAAAGCTTCAGCTCATAGAAAGCCGTGTAATTTATTTCTACCTTAGGATTTCAGTGTTAATGGAGCACCATTTCCCTCATTGCAGTCAGTTAACACAATCAATATGTTGTATGCATTGAACTCCAATGGGATCACTGCTGTGGACATATTTTAAATGCATTTTCCAGGTTGAAGCATTTTATCAGTGTACTGAATACAGTAGGTCATATAAATGTATCTTCTATCTAGGCAGCTCGACCAAGCAGTTTATATCGGATGAATATTGAATTGTAGCTAAAGGGACCGATTTAGAAAATGCTATTCTAACACAGTGATAAAATTACATTTAAAAATTTGATTTTTATCCAGTCTGTAAGTTGGTAGTTTATATTCAAAAGTAAGTTCAAGTGTGCTAAAAACTTTAATGATGGTCTATGAGTCTGCTAAACTGTTAGTATGTCTGGTAACATGTATCATGGCAGTAGTTTGTAGCAAAGTTTGATCCATGATGAATGGGTCTTTAGCAATTAAAGGTCTTTAGCAATTAAATAACACTTTTGCATCAGATACTGAGTAAGAGTCTACCCCCAAAATTGAAATATGTAGTTAGCAATAAAAAACAAAACAAAAAAACAACATATTATATGCATAAGTTATTTAAACACAGCACAAATGTCTGCTGAAGTTAGTATACTAACCAGGTAACACCAGTCCATGCCTTTGGGTACTTCCTACTAGCTCTGGATGGAGTAGGTTTGCTTTTAGCCCAGTTCCACTTGCCAGGATAATTGTTGGATGGTTTGTTTTGGAAGATCGCTGCATATCTGCTAAGTTATACAGTACACCTAATGTGTATTTTACAATAACTTTTGAACGTAAATATTTTTGTCAGCATTTAACTAGTTGAACCCCTTTTTTATTGCACTGCAACCTGCATCAGCTGACACAGGTTCAGGTTCCTCTTGCTAGTCTGTAAAGTTAAGCATACATGCACACCGTGAGGTCAAATTCTATTACGTTGCATGCAGATTATCAAAACATATTCAGTCCTTCAGGAAAACAAAAAAAGGTTTTTATGCTAACTTTACCTATATCAAGACTTTAAGTGGATTTTTTTTTTACTTTTGCTAGCTAGCGCATGTGAAATCAGCTATTTTAAATCTAAAATTGTTCCCAAACGTGTTGTTTACATGGAATGTCTGTACAGTAGACACCAGTACATGCACACATATGCAGACACATGTTCGTACTTCTCTTAAATCCCTCTGCCCTCTGTGACCACTGATTCATCACATGAATCCTCTGGGGTTTCGCCGTGCTGTTCTCTCAGCCACAGAAGGCACTTTAAAAACATCACTATTGTTCCCTGATGGCCTAACCCCCTGTTTAAGGAGAGAAGGCAGAGGCGAGAGAGAGAGAGAAAGAATGAGAAACTTCGATGGAGAGAAGCAGAGAGAGAAACAGAGATGGTCTTTTAAGATGATAGCAATGTTCCCAAAAGACCTTGCTTCTGTACAAGGAGAGTTCTTTAGAGAACACACAGTCGAGTGTGTCCTCTCAAATGAAGCTACGGTGCAACTGTCCCAATCCCTATTTTCAGCTCTACTGGTGCATTCTGAACACTGAGAACACATGTTTTCTCTCTATCATCTCTCTCGCTCCTCTCACGGTTTATCCCTTTTCTTCATTTTACTTTTCTTTGACCCCCCCAGTATGATTTTTTTCTCACTTCTTTTCAGTTTGTCCTCAGGTGTTATATTCTCGCTGTCAAACATGATGTATATTGAAAAATTGTTGTTACCTGCTGAGTGACCTTGCTCATAATCCACTCAGAAGCGCATCATCATTGGCCTCATTGAAAAAACACAGGGTGCACCGCTTTGTGGAAAAAACCCTGTTGACATTAAGATGATTTGTTTTGTTTTGCTGTTAGCCAGTGACAAGAGGGGCCTTAGGCACAATAGAAAAAGGTTATAACTGTATGAAAAAGCCATTTTAAAACGGTGCCTATAAGACTGCCAGTTTTTATTTTTTTAGGAACAATCAATACAGTTGTTGATTTCAAGTTTATGTGTGGACAAATATGTTTATTTAATAAAAGTCCAAGTATTTCAAAATGCTGAAATGTTGAATTTCCTTGAGGATCAGAGGCAGATATCTATTACTAAAGCAATCTATGACATAATCTGTGACCTCACAGATAACATGTGCTTAATTTGTGAACTCATAGATAAACATCCACTGATTGTTACATCAAAAACAGCTGTATGTCACTAGGTTGGCTTTTACAAAGTCAGTTATATGCGTCAACAGGGGATACAGCTACTTACAAACACTATAACATGAGAAGTATAATGTGTCACGTTTTTGCTGTGGAGGTCAATAGAACAACTCTAAAATGCCAGCTTATTCTTATATTTGTGTGTAATGGCTTTAGATAGTTTGAAGTTCTGAATATTTCAGCACTGATTTATTAATAAAATATGAAATATATAATAATATGAAATATAGTAAAATTATGTCTGCCTTAGGCAAATACATTAAATAATGTGCCATGTTTGTCATATTATAGTAAATGTTCCCTGAGTCTGTGAACTATGCTGAATGTATTCTAGGTTGCTGTGGGTCCGTTGTCATTAAACACGACTTTGTCATTTTGAAGACTACTGTTTAATGAGATTTTTTAGTATTTTTAAAACAAGATTTTATACTTTCAGTTCACTTATTTTAACAATTCGCTCCTCCTAGACCAGTGGACCAAATGGATAGATGTTCCATTTTTCTTACCATCACATAGTGAAAAGTGTGAAACTGCCAGCAACTACTCTTACAGCTTGTTATGTATGACTTTGTGTCTGCTGATGTTACACTAAATAGTATTATGTCACCTTGCTGCAAGAAAGAAAGAAAGAAAAGAAAGAAAGAGAAAACGATTATACTGTTGTCTAGGCAGGCAGAAACTGAGTAGAGGAAGGTGCTTGCTCACTTCTGGAATTTTTCTTTCAATTGCTTTACATCCATAATGAAAGAAAACCCAAAATATGGCATTTAATAAAATAATTATTTAAAGATCTAAATGCATTAGATGAAAACTGCCAAGTTTATAAAACAAAATTAATAAAGACAGCCAACTATGGACATCCAGTAGTGACTTGATATACATTGCATTTGCAATATATTAGTATACAGATGAGTGACAAATCAAAGGAAACAGCCAACGTTGGAAAAAGTAAGCAATTGATAAATGGACTGGTTCTTTTAATTAAGTTATGCAAATTAATATTTATTAATAATAATAATAATAGTAATAATAATTTGTATAGCACTTTTCAGGAAAGTTAAGCAGGTTATACAAAAGAATATTAATAAACAAAGGTGTGAAAATAAACAAAAAGGTAAGATATTTAATGCCTTGTTGAACAGGTGAGTTTTGAGAAGTGTCATAAAAGATGGGACATTGCGGAGCTGTGATGGCAGACAGTTTCAGCAAGCAGTGGCTGCCACACTGAAGGCTCTTTTCCCAAAGGTATGGAGGTTGGTGCGAGGGACAGAAAGGAGACCCATGGCTGAGGATCGTAGTGGCCGAGACTTTTTGTATGGGTGAAAGAGGTCGAACGGGTTCTGAGGGGCCAGGGCATTGAAGGATTTGTAAGTGAGAAGAAGGATCTTGTAAGTAATGTGTGACTTGACCACGAGCCAGTGGAGATTTATGAGGGTGATATGTTGCCAGAGCTTAGTGTTTGTTAGAAGCCTGGCAGTTGAGTTCTGGACATACTGGAGCCTGTCCAGGGCCTTGCTGGAACAGGTCCCCATTGCAGTAATCCAGCCAGGTGGTGACAAAGGCATGGAGGAGGGTCTCTGCTGCAGAGTCAGTGAGTGATCGCCAAAGTTGAGAGATGTTCATTAGGGAAAAAAGCTGCTTTGGTGACAGATTTGATATGAGCCTGAATTGAAAGTGTGGAGTCCTAAAGTCACTGAAATTGTGAACCTCTGGGAATGGTGAGATGGGGGAACCAGCTAGGTCAGTGAGTAGATCTCCAATCTTCCAGAGTAGGACTTTGGGGCCACAACCAAGAGCTCTGTTTTATTACTGTTGACTGTGAGTAGGTTAGATTACATCCATGTTTTGATTTAATAAAACATCAATGTTTTTTTAATCAGTTTAAAAAACTATTCAAGCTCTTGAGACATCCATGTTTTGATTTCATGCAAACAGTTTACAAGTGATTATGGGGGGAGCTAGGTGGAGGTTTTGGTACTAAGATAAAGTTGTGTGTCATCAGCATAGAAATGGAAACCAAGACCATGGCAATGGATGATCTTGACTGGGGGAGCATGGTGACGAGAAACACAGAACCTTGATGTACACTGTCGTTACCTGTAGGAGAGGTGGAACAAGAGCTCCCCATGATGACAAACCATTTTTGGTTCAAGAGGTAGGACTGAAACCAGGAGAGTACTGTACCAGTGAGGCCAAGATATAGTTGGATAGATGTGAAAGAAGGATGGCATGAGAAATGATGTCAGAGGCTGCAAAAAGGTCCAGGAGGATGAGGATGTTGATATCACCAGAGTTGGCAGCAATGAGAAGGTCATTAGTTATTTTGATGAGAGCGGTCTCAGTGCTGTGGTGTGTTCTGAAGACAGATTGGAAGGGTTCATAGAGCTCATGATTGGACATAATGGAGTTGGCTACTACCCTTTCCAAGATTTTGTTGAGGAAGGGAAAGTTAGAGATTAATTGGTAATTGTTAAGATTGTCAGGGTCCAGACCTGTCTTTTTGAGGATGGTAGTCACTGAGGCAGTTTTGAAGCTGGAGAGTACCACTCCTGACTCAGGGAATAGATGATCAACTATAGTATAAGGGGGCACAGAGCAGGTAGACATGCCTTGACCACTGCTGTCTTCATGGGGTCCAGAGTGCATGTGGAGGCTTTCGCCTAAGAGATCCACTTTGTGACCTGAGAGGAATTCACAGAGGAGAAGGAGCACTGAGGTAGATGTGCTACAGGGTGGATGAGACCCAGAGCCTGATGTACAGGTGCCAGAATCTGCCAATGGATGGAGTTAACTTTTGTCTTGGAAGAAGTCCAGGAATGTGACAAAGGTCAGGGGTAAGGTGGATCAAGAGGGCAAAGTAGCCAGTGAAGAGTAATAACGAGCCTTGGCATGAGACAGCTAAAGATACAGTCCGGGTTTTGAGGGGGTCAAGGGAGCTGAGGCTGCTGATATGGGTTATAATGGTCAATAAGGCTGTCGACCATGGTGTTGGGGCAGTCTGAGGCCAACTGGGTTGCTATCGGATTGTTCAGGGCTAATGCACTGACAGTCTTAATGTTCCTGTATGTGATGTACGCTTGGTGCGGAGGAACAGGAACAGAAAAGCACATAGCCAGGTGGTCAGAGACAGCAAGATCCAGGCACTTCGAATTGGAAGAGAGAGTTGTGCCGATGGAGCAAACCATATCCAGTATATCACCTCTGACGTGGATGGGACCTGTTAACTTGGTGTATGACAGATAACCTACCACCATGACCTTTGGAGGAAGGGTTTCTGAATGTACACAAAGCCTGGAGGACTGGCTTGGTTGACTTAAAGGCCTGCTGATTTTGCCATGTCTCTGTTAGGCAAAGGAAGTCAATGTTCGTATCAGTAATGATATTATGAATTATTTGCTTTATTGTTGATTGAACAGGCATTCAACTGCATGAAGGATGCACTGTTGATAGGTGATGTTGCGACAGATGAGGAGGGGATGGTACTATCAATACAAGCCAGTGATTGCAAATTGCTCTGAGTACTCCCTTTAGGTTTATTGTGATAATTGTTCTTGCCTACTGGAACGCCTGCCAGACAGTACAGAGGGAATGGAGTGATGGGGAGTAATTGAGTAAAACCAACAGTTAGAAGGCAGAGTCAAAGAATCGCTTGCTAGTTGTGTTAGACTACCAGGTGTTTAGCAGACAGTCAGCTGATCAGTGACATTCAGATAAGGCTGATTGGAGAGAAAGGTGAGTATACAGATATACAGAGGCAGGTGTTAAAAAAAAAAAAACAACCCCAAAATGATAGAAGCACCAAGGAGAGAAATGGAGCAACAAGAGAGCTAGGTCCACTATACAGTGAAAATCAGGCTTATTAGAACAGGAAGCAAAGTTTTGTCACAAACTGAAATGTGGCGACATTTACTCCAGCAACCTCTCAGTCTGGAAAATTGGCGGTTGGTTTCATATTTATTAAACCATTCAATGACCCCTCTTGTCCTGTGGATAGTGGCATAATGGGGATGTTGTCCTGGAAGTCAGCACTCCTATCAGGATAGAAATGTTTCTGTGGAAAAGGTGGCTGCTCAGGACAAGTTTATGTTAATTTGTATTTACCTTTCTCTTTAATGTTTAGACACCTGCTGAATTGTTGCTAAAGTGCATATTTTAAATTGAAGCAGATGACAGGTTGATTCTTCACAGCATCATTAGAGTGCTATATATTTATGTCATGACATACATAGTGAAAATGGCTCAAAACGAATACATTTTTCATCGATAGCCTTAACTACGCTTAGGAGAGAATGGACCCCCCCCCGCCGCACGTGGTGTTTTAGGGGAGTTAAGCCAGGGGTCTGGGAAGGCTTTCTTTCTTTCTTTCTTTCCTTCTTTGCCTCATTTCTGTGCATTTCTTTGCATGTTTAAGCCACCAACCAAGAGACAAAGTGGTGCCAGTTTGACGAAGATGTGGCTGCAGCACTACATGCAACAGCCAAAGGAGAGGTGGGCCGGTAGCTCCTGACAGTCAGCACCTTCATTATCACTATAGGTGTAGTCAGGTTTGGAATCAAAGAACAGCAGCCCACTAGGAACATTCAGATAGTGCATCACCTACAACCATCCCAGACTTTGAAGATACAATCTTCATGCTTTGCACCCTTTACTACAGGCAGGTCTTGAATAGTGAGTGAACTAAGTTGTTTTGCATAAATACTAGATCTTTGAAGAAAAATTTCCTTTGATTTTTTTTATCACTGCTATATAGTCAACTTTGCTGCTAATTCTTCTGGATCTGTCTGCACACCTTCTACTATATTTCCAGTTCTGAATGCAAGCCCATGTTTGAACTCTGCTTTAGAGTAAATTCCACAAGACACAACTGAGTGAGGGCTAATGAAGACGAGAGTGAAGGGCTTGAAAAAAGTGGCTAATGTGAAGTTGTTTATCCCATTTCCAAGCAATATAGACCACATTTATGGTTCAAATTTGGCATTTACCTGAATTCCAAGATATGGGTAGAAAAAACAAACATCTTGAGCATACATGAAGCAAGGTTACTGATCACGAGTGATGTTTACTTCTCTGAACTTAATTAGAAACTGAAAGATTCAGTCTAGACAACACATCTGACCGACTGAACAAATACCCTGTTTGTACCAGCCTATACAACAAATGAGGGGCAGTTCTGATATGTGTGCTGCATATGTATTTCTAGCACCTGATGGATGTATTTGGTGTCTTCCTAGCCATTTTGGGTCCTCATTCCGTGCATCTCTTTTTTTGTTGCTACTGGATCAGAATTTACATCAGGGAACATTTCCTGATGAAG
Organism: Pterophyllum scalare; assembly: GCA_024447675.2. Lineage (NCBI taxonomy): Eukaryota > Metazoa > Chordata > Actinopteri > Cichliformes > Cichlidae > Pterophyllum > Pterophyllum scalare. Next base: position 29,260 of record JAMQGT020012034.1, read on the forward strand.
CTAAAATTTAAGATGGCATCTGGGATGGAAAGCTGAAAATCAGATTTGATGTTTATCACTAGAGTAACCGCGATTTATATTTGTCTTGGTTGCACCACTTTGGCAGCCATGTGGTGTGGCTTCCAGTCTCTGAATTAACATTGCTGCTGTAACTCACCTGGTTGAGCAGGTGACCCATGTTTTGAAGGCTCCTCACTACAAGGGCTTGGTTTTGAGTCTGCCCCATTTCCTGTGTGTTATTCCTGCTCACTCTCTCCCCACCCTCCTGTCTACTGTTTACGCTGTGTGATGTTCAGAAAACTCATCAGCTTTCAGATCTTCCTTTCTTCTAAAATCAATGAAGTTCTCAGAGCAGAGAATCTTTTCACATCTTGATAAATAAGGAGCCACAGAGGCAAAGCTGTTTATTTGTTGTGTCCCGTTTCCAATCTAGCAACTGGGGTAGCACATGAGAAAATATAGAAAGGTTCCCACAAGGCAGAGGGTTAATTGTGTGGGATTTTTACGAGCAGACAGGTGCAGGTGCTTGAAATCTAACAATGCTGCAGCCTTGTGTGGGTAAAGCAGGAACACAGAGACAAACCACACATGCGTGTAGACACACAAAAACATATACACACCCCACGCACACACACTAACAGCAGGGCCATGTAGGAGGCACAGTGAAGGGACACAGGGCCTACACGCTTTTATCTACTGGACCTGAACACCACATGTGTAATATAAACGTGTAGGGGGGTGTACAGTATGAAATCCCTGAAGATGTGTTATTTTATGTGCTCTTCACAGAAAATGAGCCCAAAGCAAGGAATCTGAGGCTGAAATAATAATAAGCTGCATAATTTTTCTTTTGTTCCCACGCTTTGAAAATGGGTCTCACAACCTCGAACGCTAAACAAGGGTTAAAAACAGTAAATGGAATCAGGAGTGATGAGAGATTTATGTATAGATGGCAGTAACAGGAAGTTATGAAGGTGAAGAAAGTATAAAAGATGACAGCTATGACAGGAAAGACATGGAAAAAATGATGATAAAAGCAATTTTAAACAAATGAAGGTAAACAGTCACACCCATGAGGCAAAAAAAAAAAAGATCAAAATGTGCGGTCATGTTTTTCTTTGAAGGATTTTACTCTGGAGGAGACTGAGAGCAAGACAGAAAGAGATATAAGAGAGTGTGAACATATAAGTGAAAACAGAAACACTAAAGCAGAAAGGGGAGAGGGACTGAGATCTAAAGGCATGTCAGATTTGGTAGGGCAGAGTGAAAGGCAGTCAGGCAAAAAAGATGAGTACAACAACAAGTGTAAAGGGTGAAAACCTTTTTTAAACGCCAGCGACCCCAGAGTAGTACTTTACATCTTTGCAGGTCACAGTATGGAAATCTTCAGCAATACTTTGAGTTTCAGAACAAGCTCAAGAGGAGAGAGGTATACTAAAAGCAACGGAAATGGTGATATTGCAAATGCTTTAAAACATTTCATAGGACAAAACCATGCTATCAGGTCACACAGTACGTTTTTTTTTGGGGGGGGGGTTACAATAATTGTCATTGGTCTTAAAATTTTTTGTTTAATTGAGTATATACACCCATCAATATAGACAACATCAAAATAGTCCAGCTCACACAAAGATTATGATCAAAGAGTATAGAAAAAATGGTAGTAAAGAAGAAAGGAAGCTTAGAGCAGGGGAGAAAAGTTTACACACTTAAGGTATATAAAAGGCAGAATAGTGTGTGTGTGTGTGTGTGTGTGTGTGTGTGTGTAGATGGGGAAAGCGATGCTCAACTAAAAAGTGCCAAGCCTTTTATGAAGTGTTGGTTTTTTACAAGTGTTTGTTAAGCTCTCAGTGGGGACTTGGAGAATGTGAAGCCCGGGGCTTTAAGGTAAAATGAATAAAAGAGAGCAAGAAAAAGAGGAAAATAAAGCAAAAGAGTGGTGGATGGAGACCGGTATTTCTATTTATAGGGATAGTGGTGCTGCCATAGGCAGTCAGGCACTACTGATAAGCAGTCAGGCACTACTGATGGTTTAGGGCCTAAAGCAGTTATTTCTCCTATGGAGGTAAACTTCCCAAGTTTAGGCTAGCCCCAAAGGGCTGTGTTTCCAGCCACAACTTTAAATGAGAAATAGATTCTCTAGACTTCTCTTACAAGAAGCAGTCCCACATTTTATTTTGAAAGCTTATTCCATATTTTAACCACGGCTTGTGAGCAACAGTGAAATGCCTGAGGCAGGTATTCGGATAGCCAGAGGTAATGGCCAAGAAGAAAGACAAAGCACAGGGAATGCTCGTCTAATAGCAGAACAGAATGGGATGGATATATTATAACATGTCTGTGAAACAAAAAGGCAATTTCTATATTTGCAGGCATACACAATTATTCACAGTGCCTCCCTGTAAGGTAGTCAGGTTTAGTTTAATACAGATACAACCCCTTAAAATGGCCGGCTGGTCTATGATGGGACCTTGGCGGGTCCGTGGCCGATCCTTGGCTGTAATGAGATCCCACTTGTGACGAGGGCAATGTGACCACGAGCAGTAACGCCCCTAAGCAGCATTTAGAAAAACTGGTGGTAATGTCTTGTGTATCCACTAGGAGGAGTAGTGCTATTGGAAGCGCATTTGTTAACAGCCTGCTACTCAGTATATTCATACATTTTAAATTTGCTCACTGGTTCACCCTTATATAGATGTTTGCTTTCAGACAATAAAGTAGAGGACGTGGTTATTGCTGACTAATGAACATGAAAGCGTAAAATTATTATTTAACTGTGTTGCCAATGTTTTTAAACCAAAAATAAGTTCAAAATTTAAACGTGAGTTGATTATTGCTGGGTTCTGTCAATGAACGGCGCGTTTAGATGTGATACGCCAGAAAAGCAGTGGGATTGCACAACAGTGACGTATGTGTGTGTGTATTCTGCTCTAAAGAAATATGGCAGAAATATGGGGAGCTCTGCTCAAAACATTTAGGGTGAGGACTCAGTGAAAAGCTACTTTAGGGGAGGGACCCAAAGATTTGGCCCTTACTACTATGGCAAATAATCCCGTGCCGGCTTTCTTAATAAATTGACAGTCATAGGTACAACGGTTGCAGTCATGCATGCTTACTTTCAGCGTTAGAGCCCAGACTATCATTAGTATTGCAGCGGATTCTGTGGCAGGTTAGGAGCTGTCCCTCTCTACCACCCCACCCCCACCCCCACCCCCACCCCCCATGACAGATATCACTCTGTGCCCCTCTTCCAGAGTACACAGTTGAATCGACAAAGTATTTACAGAACACTGTCATAAAAACAGTCCTCCAGTTTGTCCGTTCTTGAACTGCAGGACCACGTTAAAATTAGATTTTTGCTTTTCTCGTTTTAGTGAGTTCAGCTGTCATGTATCATTTGCATCACAGTGAAACTTTTTCACCTCTCAATGATCAAGTGTGAAATAAGACTCTTCCAGCATGCAAGAAGCACCCCGCCACCTCATCTCTGCTTGTCTGTAGAAATTTCTGAGTGAATACCACTGTTAAAATCCGGTTTTTAAAAGTGTGCAACCCAGAGTATATTAATATAACTGTATACTGTACTTTGTGACATCATGTTGAATTGGGTCAGCTGGGTCAGAAACATTTCCAGGCTGCATTCATGAAAACACAGACATCAGAAGATCACTCTTTCTAACTTGATGCAATAGTGAGAGCATGGACTCAGGAGAAATTGTCAGTTTCAATAGCAAAAAATAAACCAACAAAAATTGGATATCAAGTTGGAAAAACCTTAAATTTACAGAATTTACACAGTAGTCTAGATGCCATTTTGTTTGTAGTCTTTTAATGTCCCATTTACATACATGGAAATGCAGTTTACAAGGTTAAAACAGAGCTTGAAAGTCAATATTTGGCATGACCACCTTTTATTTTTCACTACAACCTGAATTCTCCAAGGCAGCTTTCTGTAATTTCTTTAAGTAGTCTTTAGGAATAGTTCTCCGGGCTTCTTGAAGGACATTCAAAGCTCTTATTTTGGTGGTTGGCTGCTTTTTGTTCTGTTCTCTGTCAAAATGATCCCTCACTACTTCAATAATGTTGAGGTCTGGGCTCTGGGAGGCCAATCCATGACTGATAGTGTTCCATTTTGTGTTTTTCTACCCAGGCATGCTTTTACTGCATTGGCAGCATGTGTGTATATTTGGGACTTTTCTGTGCTGATAAATTAATTTTGACAAGATCTCCAACACCACTGGCTGAAATGTAGCCCCAAACAATGACAGAACTTCCACTATGTTTTGCAGACAGCTGTAGACGCTCACTGTTATACCTTTCTCCTGTTCGCCTCCATGCTTATCAATGACAATTTGAAGAAAAATTTCCAATTTATGTACATCACACTATAAAAACAATTGTTAAATGCCTTTTTTGAGTAATTCATAGTTCATTGTTAAGTGGCTTAACAAACAAACAAAAAAGAAAAAAAAAGGACTGGATTGAAAATAAATTTAAAAGTAGCCATTGTCTAAATAACAATTTTGAATAACCTTCATAAAGCTCGGATAACACTTTAAATTTTACAGTAGGTTAAAGTCTGGCTCCTCCTATGCGAATTATAAAGAAATTATGGTGGCTCAAGACTTTTGCACAAATATGCTAATTCAAAGAAATTTATAGCATAAATCAAAATATTAAATTGTAACCTGACATAAAACTGTAGGACATGCCAGCAAATGATAAATGAAAAATTAGGTTCTCCCAGTATCAGACATAACCTGCACATCTGCTTTTGGATCTGTAGTATGAAGAACTTTGTGTGCAAATACTTTTTTTTTAAATTTCATTTTCTTTTAAATTGTATACATGTATTATATTAAATTAAAAAAATGGAGGAACAAATAAATGTTTGCTGGGAATGGTTTTGATGATTTGCAGTGTATCTTGCAATGCAAAATGGTCAAATTGACTGTAAAGTTTTATACATCTATTTTAGATTTTCAAAACTTTGATTAAGTGTTTAATATTTCAACTGGAGAAAATATTTAAACATAAAAGCTGTCAAAGCAATTTGAAACAATATGTCAAAGTTTTTGTGAACAAAGCGCCATCTCTTGGTGACACCCGGCAGTTGACTTATAGTGGCATGTTTATGGTGGAAAGTAGATACGCCCTGAAGAAGGAGGGGAGCGGCCATTTTAAGTGGCTATATCTGTATATTGGTCCTTTTAAAAAGAACAGCTTTTTGTTTGATAATGGTATAAAGGACAATAATTATGCCTCTTGTTAATATTTAGTGGCTTCGCTGTCTAAACACTGCATATATAAAATATACTCCCCTCACCTCCACCGCCATTTTTTTCCCCAGTCACTTACAAAACTATTTTGAACCCACCATCTGTTGATCCTGTCAAAGAACCTTATCTGGAAATCACAGTTCCTTGTTAATATATTAATACTGCTGAAACAATAGTCTCCTCAACTTCCAAAAACAAAAGGGTAGCACACATCAATTGGAATTATACTCTACTTGTCCCTTTCGCCTTTTCCCAATATGTCTTGTAAAAAAAACAAACAAACAAACAAAAAAAAAAACAGCCTTACCCTAGTAATAAATGGATATTAATATTAAATAAAAGGGATGCAAGGTCATGCATCCCCATGATTTGGCTTCTGTTACCAGTGGGTGAAATAAATTTTTCTTAGTATGGATTCTATGGCGGCAAAAAACTGATATGGACAATGTGCAGTCAAGTGTCTTTTCAGGCTGTAGAGCAAGCACAAATCATTGGAGAAAAACCTGGTATTTAGTCGAGCTGTTGGGATGGATGGATGGGAATCTCTTTCTAAAGTCACTACAATTTAAGCTTGGATATTTTCTAATCTAATTTGAACAAAACAAATTTAAACAATTTAAGCTTTAAATGCTTCATGCAGGGAGCGTGCTGCTGAAACAAAGCAGCAGGATGGAAAGGAGAAAGGTGTGAAATCAGATTCAGTAGTTTGCAATCTTATGTATTTTCTTACTTATTTAAAGGTGGAGAAATGTTTCAAGTCACAGAGGTGAAAGAGGGAGAATGGGGCGACAGAGAGGATTTGACAGATATTGAGTTACATCAGCTGAATTACATTTGCAGATGTTTGATGTTGCCCGTTCCCTACACGGAGAGAAACCTACTTGCATATGCTAACACCTAATTTTGGGCTGCAGCTCGATTTCATTTCTTTATAATGCCAAGTTGATATCAGTGCTTTTGCTTCTTTTAGTATCTTAGTTCACGAAGCGGGAACTGCTTCATAAGAATTGTGTGCATTTTTGGGGGAAAACATTCCCAAAAGACGGGACTTTCTTTAATAATTGCAAATTTGATTTTAAGGAGCACAAGTCATTTGTATGTATACGTTATTTTTTATGATTTCCTATTACATTGTGAAGGGAGTTAAAACAACTACAACCATAGATAAAGTGAGGGAATAATCACTTTCATTTAGAGAAAACCAGTGCTGACATTTGGTAGAATGCAAACACTGGTCTCGCGTGTGAGATTGATGGACATTAGACATGGCACAGAATCTGCCTTTTGGAGTAGGATAACAGCTTGGACTTTACACACGCTCAAAATGAGAATTTAGCCCAAGAGAACAGAAAGCAAACAGAGGGAGGTTTCAGATGAAAAACTAAGGGAAAGCAAGAGGGATCAAGAGGAGAGCAAGCAAAGTAGAAAATAGCGGTGGCTTCTGAGACAGAGTACCACAAAGCTGGTCGGTACATGCAGGTGAAATCCCCGCGTGCTGCTAGCTGCTACACTACATTAACTCTTGCTTTCAGTTTGAGCCAGGACTAGATGGGATGGGGGCAAAGGGAGGGAATCCTAGCAAATGATAGCATGGGGACACACATTGAACCTTATGCTATACAAGCCTTAACCTTGTTTTATAAGAAATTATTAAAACATTCCAGCTGATGAGTTCTCGTCACAAAATGCCTTTTTTCATTTTTACTGAAATAACTCATGAACACGGGGACATATTGCAGCTAGGAGGGAAAGCGTTCCAAGAATGCCATTAGAGTCTTCTCATCCTCAGTGGAGACGTGACTGCAGCTTCTGTTTACCCTTGATCATGTCAGTTCAGTCTTCTTTCTTCTTAATATGAAACTCAGTAAGATACAGATATAGATGAATCTGAAGTTTATTTCATAAAAATCTGCAGTGCTTACCATTACAGCAGTTGTGCAGTAATCTCATTCAGAGCCTGGAACTCTGAGAATACACAGTGACTGAGTGAGGTGACAGTACTGGGGGGTTGAAGTGATGGTTGATCATGGTGTTAATGTACCAGTACATCCCACAGTACTTTCACAGTGGGATGTCTCTCAAACAGATGGTTGCCTGGGTTGTCAAGGTTGGTGGCAATCTCACAACTCTTTTTCTCCATTGTCAGATCCCTAAGCTCCTTGATGTAAAGTAGCTGACAGTCAATGATCCACTCAGCAGCGGGGAGGTACATGCTCAAGCCTTGTCCTTTGAGAAGCAGGAGGCAGGAACTCAACCAAAGTTTGACATTATTGACATGCATGTTTAAAACTGAATGAGTCAACGAGCCTTCCTGCTCATCTTTGGGGTGGCTGTAGCTCAAGAGGTAAAGCATCCTTGCGCAAGGTTTTGAATCCTGAGGTGCTCCTGATGCGTTCATCAGAGTGAAAGTACTTAAATGTAGAGAAAAAAGCGCGCCTATGAATGTGTATGTGAATGGGTGAATGAAGACATGTTTTATAAAGCACTTTGAGTGCTCAAGTAGACTTGAAAAGCACTATATAAGAAAAATTCCATTTATTGACTCATTGTTTACTTGCTTGTTTGTTTTTGTGGTGCTCCATTCCTCTTGTTGCATTGCAATCAGTTACTATTATTAATTCATTCACTTTCTTTGTATCTAAAGAATACAGTTTCTTTTATAAGTTATGCTATTATTATATCAAATTTTTTTGTCTTTACTTAATCCAGTGAGTTGGGAAGAGCTGCATTCAGTGAAAGAGTTAGGTTTGTCTTTCAAGGCCCTCACAGAATGGGGCAAGGCAAATAAATTAGACACACAACCTGTGCTATAAGCTAGGGTGTAGAATGGATTGATGATGGCAAATAAAGGCAGACTGGCCCTCCCCTCAAGCAGACAGTGGCAACAGATGACATCCAGGTGATCAGGCACAAAGCAACAAAATGGCCTAAAAACAGCCACTAAAATAGACACCGGGCTGTTTTGTAAGCATAGAGTGATCAAAACTGGATTGAAATTAATGCATTATTTGTAATATGAAAAGATCAAATAGAAAAAATAGATTAAAAAAAAAACCAGATTGTTCTGTTGACAAAAGCTTTTTGATACATAATTGTGACTGTCTTTACGCTAATGTTTATTAGTGAGAATTGGCATCTAAATTGAATGTGAGTGTGAATGGTTGTCTGTCTCTATACAGTATGTTGGTCCTGCAACAGATTGGTGACCTGTTCAATGCGTACCCTGCCTCTCGCCCTGTAACAGCTGGGATAGGCTTTGGACCCCACCACCCTGAATTCGATAAGTGGAAGAAGATGGATGGATGGATGGATGGATGGATGGATGGATGGATGGATGGGTTAGCCTTGAGATTCATAGTTAACCAGATCATTGACAGTTTAACTTGTTTCACTATGGTTCATTTTATTTCTCCAGTCTTAAATGCACAATGATTTCATACATATATAGAATATTATGTAAAATACCTACAAGCCTTTTATTCTCCATTTTTTCTGTTTGTTTTGCCTTTACCTGATTTTGTGGTTTATTAGGTGTTATAGTACTGAAAATGATGGAGATTGTGTTGCCAATGATAATATCATTAATAATTATTAAAATTTCTGCTATTAGTAATCACTTTTTAATGGCTTTTAATCTGTCATTGTCGGTTTTTGGAGATTTAGTTTTTCTCATTGTCACACACAAATAAGTACACAAAGTGATACAGTAGCTTAAATAAATTTTGCAATTGCACACACAATACACAACACACACTCTGATGGCTTAAGATTTAAAACTACACTATAAACAGACTGAGTGGCCAACTGTTGTCCTTTGGAGTTGTGCACCTGCATAAAAATAAAAAATAAAAATAGAAAGAAAACTAAAAAATTTTCCCTGTCATGTTATTATTGCCACTAAAGCACTAACAACACTCTTTTTATACCCCTTATATAAAAAAAAAAATGGGGATCTGGGAAAAGGAACTTTTTCATATTGTGATAATTCTTGACTTGTGTGTATGTGTGTGCACAGGATGAAGTTTGTCTTATTTCTAAATACCATTTTTTTTGCCTGATCAATACTATTTTCTCTCCTCTTAATACTTTATTAAACCTCCAAAAATTGGCATTGATGAAATCACAGCATCTTCCCAGGCCTCTGGGATTTAACAAGCCCAATCAATCCAATTAATTGTTCTGCCGTGGCACTGGCAATGATGGCAGTGTCATCCATTTTCCATATCAAATAGATCATTAGGTAGTTACATAACTGCACACACATACACATCCTTTGACATCATTAGCAGTGGCCTCAACCAAAGTACCTTAATTGGGATTACCTTGACCTGGAATGTAGCCCATTAAGAATAGAAGAGGCAATAAAAATTTTCATACTAGCATCCTGGTTCTGTTATCACACAAAAATAAGTTTTAATGGAGGTAATTACAGTGGTTAGTACACTCGTTGAAAAGTCTTAATAATGACTAATGAATTATTTGTTCTCTTAGTGCTGAGAGAGTATTAGTAGTGGATTCAGCAATAATCTTTTTTTTTTTTTTTCGAATGTATCCCCTTCTAACAGCACAGCTATTCACAGATATTGAAAACGACAACATATCACTCTCTGATTTGTCAAGTGATTTTTTTTTCTTCCAGTAACATAGCTAAAGTATTGAAGTATCTGTATAGGACTATTTTTTTTTCTCTACACTACATAGCTTCTAGTTTGACCCATATGAGACTGGTTTGCTCATACGTTCTGTAGATGCTTACATATACTGTCCTGCTGCTAGGGTCCTGACTGGTACATGGCATGATCATACTATATATTTGCCTGTCCTTAATCTGAAACACTGGCTTCCTGTGATGTATAGCATCAAATAATAAAACCATCTTGCTGAATTAAAAAACCTCACTCTGCTTCTGAAACGATCTCTGGCAGCCTTAAAATTTGAACTGAGAAAATGAGAGAGAAGGGCATCACAATCACTGAGAGAAATGTGCTCTATTTAATAAAGTTAATTTGAATTTGGTGCTTGGTGTCATATCTGGGTAATATCACACTGAAGTTGGATGAAAATGTTTTTTTGGTTGTTTTTTTTTCAGATTAAAGCTTTAATATCTGCAAAACCATTTGCCTGATGAGAACTGTTTCAGATAATATTATATGCCTTGTATATGAGAAGCTGTATCTAACATTTCATTCCCCTATCTGCAAAATTGTGGTTTCTTCAGGCCTCCAAATCTGCTGTCAGGGATCGGATATTCAGGAATTTCATTTTCATTAAAAGTAAACAGGAGTTTACTTAAAATATGTTAGTTTATGTCTGAGCTTACTGATGATTTAGTCAAAGTACATACTGGAAGCACTCTTCCGATAATCCTTTGTACTATGCTTTTCTCTTTATGTATTTCAGATCTGTGTATTTCTGTGTGTGTGCATGTCTATATCATGCTTTGAGCACTGACATTTCCCAAAAGAAAGCTATTTGGTACTAACGTACAGTGTATGTTCTTCAACAACAAAACCCTGAGCTCACATAACACAAAAGATAAAAACTTGAGTAGAACAAATGCACTGACAGTAAAGATTCCTCGCCAGTAAGAGCAGATGAATAGAGATATTTATTGAACCTACTCATGCAGAGAGATAATCCATCAAGAGAAACAGAATATACTATAAAGTCATCAGTGATGTTCTTAATATTTGTGATAACTCTCTGTAAGCAGTATATTTATGTCCTGTTCAGTCCTGTAAAGTGTAATTTTTCTGCATAATACTTTCAGAAGAATGTGGTTGTTGTTCTGCATAGTCACAGCTTTATACCGATCTGTCTTTTTTCCAGATATCCGTGGCATTGAGGATTTCCTGGACAGTACCTCTCAGCAGGGAATGGATGTATCTCTTCAGAAAGTGGAATCCAACATTAACATGATGATCACGAGCCTGTTCAGAACAATGCGTGTGGAGGAGCTGCATCGCTACAGGGATACACTGCGCAGAGCTGTGTTGTTCATGAGTCCAGCCACGGCCAAAGCTTTCATTACTGAGGTAAGGAAAGTTGTTTTGGGGCCTTTGTTCATCAGTTAATAAAGTAAGCCAAAAACACCAGTGATGATATTTTAGAAGTCTTGTGCAACCAGAGCTACTGGAGAAGGAAGAACATTTTGAACCATCACATGTCTTACGCAGAAACATGCATTGCAGCTGTTCACTATCAAGTAGAGTGGAGATGAACACACATGTTGACAAGACATCATAATCAAGTCATCCCCTTTGGAAGCATATTCCCTAATGGCATGTTTACACTCGTTCCGCACTTGCACCCAGATATCCAGATAAGGTCGATATAAATGTCTAACATATGTTCCTCTAATACTACATAGAAAGGAGTTAGATGCAGATTAAGAGAGACTAAGCTCAGAAGCCACTGAGTCATTACGACTTTTGAGGTCTCACCAAATGGAGAGAACTACTTTACAATCCTTTACAAACAATAGTTCAAGCCTTTCTCAGTCTCTGAGTGGCATGCTAACCAGGTATCTTACATTTTAAATACCCTCACAGCCCTGTATATTGAGAGGTAAGCATGTCTTGAAGAGCTGAATGCTTTCATGGAACAGTAAATCCTAGTATGTAGGTGCACTGTTGACTAATGAAAATGCACACTAGAGATATAGGCATTATCTACTACAAAGTAAGTTGTTACATCAATTGCTATTAAACGTGTAGTAGACAGTGAACTTACATTCTTCACAGTTGTGTATTTTACATGATTAAGGGCACTTTGAACTGGGTATGACTCATATGACAATACTAGTGTGTTACCAGGCTAATGACTAATTCACGTGAGCCCTATGTGTCTCCATTAACCAGATCAGCCGAAATGATAGGAGTTAGTCCTCTCAAGGCCATGGAAGCATTATTTGTTAAGCCCTGAGCATGGCGGGGAGATATGAAATCTCTCGCTCTTTCTCTCAGTATAAGTCAGTGTTAATTTATGGCGCACAGACAAGGTGCATGTTTTTAATTGTAATTTTTAAGAGACATGTACATTCAAACAGACACGCACACACATACACAGTTCCCTTCACCTCTCATCATGCTCTTTATCTCTTCAGAAGAAGACAATTAGAGGAGTTCCTTTTGCTCCTATACATAAATGATATGGAGGTCATGGTTGAAAGCAATAGGCTCTGGCATTAGTTATGAATTCTTAATTTGAATTGGTGGGATGGGGCTTAATCCCATGTGTCATGTTCTCATCTCAGTTTAATTAAAAGTGACCTCGGAAAGAGCAATCACAATCTAATTTGGTTGGAGGCGTGACAGGGGTGGGGGCGGAGGGGCGGGGGGGGTGAAAAACGGGGTGTTACTGTGTGACTGTGAGTGTGTTGGTGTCAGTGTTTGTGTATAAAAGTGGTTCTGTGGCTGTGTTATAGCCTTTTAAGTTTAGCATTAAAATACAGTGAAGGTAGGCCTCTTAACCTCAAGGTTTTGTACTCTCTAAACATTCTGAAGAGATCATCAAGCCCACTTTAGATGACTTTCAGTGCTGGGGTTGTTACTCAAAAACAGTACTTATTTTTATAAACCGTAGTGCATTATGATACTTATTGATACCCTATAGAAAGTAATTCATTAAATTACTCATTATAATAAGATAAGATAAGGTAAGATAGCCTTTATTAGTCCCACAGTTGGGAAATTCACATTGATTCACAGCAGCATAGTGTTTTTGAGTTACTCTGTAACAGGGTCTGAGCTGCACTGTCACATAAAGCCTCATAAAGTATATGGCCACCAGATTGGTTGTTGCACATGCCACCGTGACATCATCACTGCTCTCTGACCATTTATACTGGTGCTTGAGGCATGCTGGACTTGCTCAGGACCACTCAGGAAAACCTCTGCATGGCATAGAAGTATTTGAAACAGGAAACAATGTGATTGCAAAATTTCTCATCTTTTTAAGCTGTTGCAGTATCTCTGTGAGCTCCTGCTTTAGAATATCACTGAAATAGTGGTAAAGGCTAACCTGCTTGTACTGTTATGTCTCCAATCTGGTCGCACTGGCTCCACTGTGCTTGCCAGGTTTCAAAAATCGAGAGGTGCATGACAACAGCAGTTGTGACGCTAATGCTGGCAAACGTCATCATTTTTGAGTGTAGCAATGGCAAGCATAAGAAGGCCATAATTGACAGTACTACTCAGTTAACAATAGAAATATTAGACTACAGTCCCATACCCACAAATCCCCCTCGCAATGAGGACACTTAAAAGCTCTTTCTTTTGTTTTGTTTTTTGTTTTTTTAAATTAGTAATACAGAGCTGTTGGCAAAGTTAGTGACCAGCCTAAAAGATTTTTTTCAGAGAAAAATGTTGCGGCCAGAGCAATTCTGCTATAGAAAGCTATAGAAGCTCGACTGCTCCTTGTTGTATTTCTTACCTGTTGAAAGTTGAACTTTGGCTGGATCCAGGCTTCCTTACTACTAGCTATGTGTTAGTTTTCTTTGTAGGTGTTTGAAAAGAGATGATTTCATGTTAGCAGTTGGCAGTTGTCATGACAGTCATCTCTTTTTGCACAATAAAAAATTAAAGCAATGTCCATATCGCCACTCTGTCAATGTCATTCATCAAGCCAAATCAGCTGATTTAGCTTAAATGTGCGGGAAAGGAACACATTTGCTTTTTTATTTATCTGACCATATTTGCCCATCATTCGCTTAACAAGCGAAAAATCCCTGGTTCAATCCCGGGAGGAGACACAAATCCCTTGGAGGCTGCAACAACACAAGGTGTAAAAATCTGCCAAATCAAACATGTGGAGCTACCCTCTGTGGTGGAAAAGGGAGCAGCTGAAAGTAGCTTTATTCTGTTTGCCCATTGTACAGATAATTGTCTAATGTGAGTGACCACATAATTGTTTGATTAGCACAGAAAGAGATTGTGAAGCAAAGCCACAAAATATGCGTAAGCTATTCTGACTGAACAGGTTATGTCAGCTGCTAAATCTCACTCAATGCTTCATTTTTATTTATTTATTTCACGTACACCTTGATGTTTGTGTTTTAACCACCACTTTATTTGCTGATATCAGTCACAGTTGGGTAAATGGAAATCAGGACAGAGGATCTTTAAGGCATAGAGAACAGTGAGGCAGGGATAGGTAACAAAAGCTAACAGGCAGGTGAGCCACCACAGGAGTTTAAACAGAATGAAAAAAATCTGACAAAGAACAGGCAGACATATGTTTTGTTTTTTTTTGTTTTTTTATAAATATTGAGAAAAATTGGGAACTTGTGTGTTAGTCTGATATGGTTATTATGTTGAACTTGGTGGATGCATGAAGTATGAGGAAAAGGTACTGTAGCTGTAGGGAGGGAGCAAAAGAGAAAATGAAACCTAAAATAATTAGCATATCCAGGGCAGTGATTTTTAAAAACAACTCAAGATTTTACACTTCAGGGATCCAAAAAAAAAAAAACCCAAACCCCATATTTTGTATTAAACTGATGTGCTGGATTTTTTTTTCTTAACTCTAAACAATAAAAAGTTTGGATAATCAATGTTTAATCAAAGTATCAAACGTTAAATATTATTTCATTGTCTTCTCAGTACCTGAGCTAGCAAAATGTTATGAGAACATATAATAAAATGTGACAAAATTAGGATGGAGAGTAATTTATTAGAAAAACCAACTGTTTTAAAGGTATATTTACCTTAACATAATTATGTTCTCATTTATGGTACTGTCACAGATTCCAGTTAACCTTCATCTCTGCTACAAGCAAAAGAAATTATTTCAGCCATGGACTGAGATAGATCCACATTTAATCTCTCTAATTTAAAATTTAGAGCACAGATTTCAAAGGATAATCTGCATTTTTTTTTATTATCCAAATATTACCAATATAGCTAATCTACATTGGGTTGTCTATTAAGTTGTCTATCGTTACACACAGATGACTAAGGCATTAATTCTATAAAGAAAAAAAAGCCACTGATCAAAGATAGAAAACAAAACAGTAAAATGAGTCAAAATGGAATTTGATGATAGAATGCATCCTTATTATCATTTATTCATTTATACTATGAAATCTTATCTACAGTTGGTGTGGAATATTGCTTTGGCTATTATACAATAGGAAAGCGCCCGCCTCCATTTCAATGTGTGACTGGAACCCAAATTACTTTTCTAGAGTTTCCCTTTCTTTCCTTTGGGAAGGTTGACAAAGCAGTCATTTAATCTAATTTAGTCAGACATCAAGTGGAAAGGGGTTTCTGAGATGAAGTGTCGGGAGATGGTAAATATTGGTGGATAAGATTGATGGTCACAGATGCCTCTCTCTTGCTCTACCTGGGAGGATGCTGAGGGAGGGAGAAACATATACAAGGGTTGAAAGACAGACACAGACTGGCATGGAGACAGCAAGAGATGAGTGGGATGTTGTTTTTTTTCTCTCTATCAGTTATTTGTAAGGTCATTTGTCATGAAAAGCACCTCCCACCCAGATGCTCTAGGCCATGGTGGATGTGAACTGAAAGCTGTTGAAAAATATCAAGACTTGACAGAAGGAGAGAGAAAGGTGCATAAAATGACTGAGCAGTGAATAGTACGCATTTAAGACAGTGTAGAGCTGCTTAAATGTAGCATCTGTAAACTTTCAAAACTTTTAAGGTGTTTTAATTTAAAGGGCTTATTGACGATGAAACAAAGCTAATGGAAATGTTACAAGTGAGAATTTACACTAATCAAGCATAACATTATGACCACCTGCCTAATATTGCGTTCGTCCCCCTTTTGCTTCAAAAACAGCCCTGACCTGTTTCCATCACCACGGGCTCCTGAAGGTGTGCTGTGGCATCTAGCACCAAGATGTTAGCAACAGATCCTTTAAGTCCTGTAAGATGCAAGGTGAGGCCACCATGAATTGGATTTTTTTTGTCCACAGATGCACGGTTGGATTGAAATCTGGGGAATTTGGAGGCCAAGTCAACATCTCAGACTTGTGCTCCTCAAACCATTCCTGAAATTTGTTTGCTTCATGACAGAGGACATTATCCTGCTGAAAAAGGCCACAGCCATCAGAGAATACTGTTTCCATGAAAGGGTATACAGGATCTGCAACAATGCTTACTTAGGTGGTACATGTCAAAGTAACATCCACATGGATGGCAGGACCCAAGGTTTCCCAGCAGAACATTGCCCTTGAACATTTGCTGTAGTCTCCCATCACAAATTGCCATTGGAGGAACCTGTGACTAATCAGCATCAAGTTGGTTGTTGACTAGTTAGTTACTGATTTTGAAAGTATCTAGAACCTGTCGACTTAGTGAATTTAATTTTAGATGAATGAAATTACCGTTTATGCCACCAATGTACCCTAAAAAAGCCAAATTGTCTTTTTAAAGTACAGTATCAGTCAAAGGTTTGGATACACTCACCCACTGATATGAATGGGTGAGTGAGTCCAAACCTTTGACTGGTACTGTATATGTTTTTAGATTTTAAGGCTGTTTTTGCAATGTGCTGAAAAAGAAAACCTGAAATATATCATTTACTTAAGTTAAATGTTGGGTTTTCATCCAGGGCACTGAGGTTTAACCGCTGTGTGGGAGCTTTTAGGAGCTTTGGCTGCGTCACTTGAGGACAAGACAATTGTCCTGTAGCTAGTTCAGTGGTGCTTTAGCCATATACTTAATGTCACTCTGGTGCTGAATAGTAATCCATCATCCCAGTCTCACGTCGCTGCAGAGTACAGTTTCTTCTTCTTCCATGCTTCACTGTGATAGTGTTAGCCACGTGATGATAGTCTGGTACTTGGAAAAAACACTGGAGAACATTTTTATCTAATGAGACCAGGATTTCATTTTTAATTATTTATTTATTATTTGTTGTGCTCTCAGATTCCTTTAAATGCCATTGGGTTCCCGGGAACACTCAAAGCATTAGTAATGCTTTTAAACTATTGGCCTGATCTATGCATCACCATCCAAGATTAATGTTTGTTTTACTTTTAGTTTTTGTCACTCTTCACCTTCTTTGACTCCTCTAACAACTAGGCTCTTCTCCTTTTTTCACTTTTAAGTACTATCCACTCACAGATTTAGTTGCATAATCAAATCTTTCCAAGGACTTTTTCTACCTGATGGCTATTGCTCAATCAATATAAATTTTACAGTTATAAATTATAGCAACAATCCTGCCAGTTGCCAATTATTTATCATGTGACTTTAAATAATTACCAATTGGCAGGGTTGTTGCTTACCTCCTTTTTCCGTAATCTCTGTTTTATTCTGGTTTAAGTTCTGAACAGGAAGAATATTGTCCATCATTTTCTAAATTCTTAGTAGAACATCCTCCTCCATGCACATCCTTCTGCGTCACCACACAAACTAATCTGAGACCCAACATTCTCATTCAATTTTCTGCATTATTTAACATTTTCCCGCTCTGTTGCCTTTTTTCAATCTAGTACATATGGCTGAGTGTGCTAGCCACTGGCAGCAAGGTTTCTTTAAGGTGCATACATTTCCTTATTCCATCCACTTCATGTAGACATAAAAGCAAAGTGGTTTTTTTTTTTTTTTGCCCTGGGAGTGTATTCCTATTAAAAACATTACTTGTTGGGATTTCCCTGGACTTACTTTCTTAAGCACCAAAAAACATGATCGTTTAAGAAGATGAAAGATATTGCTACTATTGTGAGGTCTCATCATATTTATAGTATGCCTGTGATTCTTGTTTATTTGAAGAAAAACACACACATGTACATACAATATACAATATGTAATCCTAATACTGATTTTCTAACCATGAATTATACATCTAAGCTTGATATAATTATTTTCTAGCAGTGATGTCAAGCCATTAGCAATAGACCAGGAACATTTAGTGTAAAACATAAAAGAATCATGTGACCCACTAGATGCACAGTCTTATCATAACTTTTTTACATTTTCTGTAGAATGCCCATTTTTATCTACTCACCTCTTAAATCAACTCAGCTTCCTGCCACCTTTCGTGAACAAATGTGGCTTCAGCGGCCTGATAGAGCATGATTGACACAGATGGTTAATAGTCAAAAAGTAGAGGAAAATAAAAAGTGATTAGCAAAAGATTTACACAGTGCAATGTTAAGAATGTGTAGCATAGCTCACAAGTTATATCGTCAGAACTATATAAAGAGGAAAAAACAAATAAATAAATAACCCAAATTGCTCCAAAAGAAATGACTCTGGCATAAATGAATTGCAATAAATGGCCAAGCATAATAAGTAATAGCCAGATGGTTGTGTTCTTTAAAAGCAAAACTTTTCTGTCCAGTTGTGTTTCAGTCAGCACTTCTTTTTTTTTTCAACAGTAATACTTTTGTTTTTGCAGGAAAAGTATGAACTAATGAGTCGATGTTTATTGTTTTGAACAAATGTACTAGTATAAAATGCTATGAGTCAGAATTTACTCTGAGAAACTAGTCTTCTGTCTGTCCTCCTCTCTCTCTCTCTTGACACACACATACACACAGACACTTCATATTAGATATGCAAAGAAGTTGAAAATATGAATTTTGCCATTTGATCTTAAAGCGTTAAAAATTTAAAACGTTGACATTTTGGGACTATTTTCTCTGTAACTGACATTTCTTACTTGAAGGGCCATCAAACAAGTTGGAGATTATTCCAAAGATGACAGATGTCACAAATGAAACATGAAGAAAAATATTCTTTATAGGACATGTTGAATAATGTATTCACTGAAGTCTCCATGGACTGCAAGATTTTTTTTTCCTTTTAGTAAAGCCTGCTCTGATTGTCTTTTATGCCTGCAAAAGAAATAAAAAACTCAAATACAGAGGTGGTATTGATGTTTAAACTTAAGCAATGTGAACTTAAGTAATGCATGATATATGAATCAACAAGGACAACAATATTTCATTTAGTGAAAAGTATATGTCAGCAGAACAGGGGGAGACTGGCAACTCCATATGACTCAGAGAAAGTGTGTTAAAACATTCTATGTATTCTACAGAATGAGAAAGCCAGCATAATACACATAATGCATCTTGAATTGCTGGCTTTTCCTTGCCTTGGCTCAGTCACTTGATGAATTGTAATACCAACGTGGGACAGCTTGCTTCTTATTTATGTATCCTTGATCGCACTTTCATGTCTGTGTAATCTCTCTTTTGCTGACAGTTTTCCAATTTCACATAGAAATGGAACATAAAGGGCCCATGATCTATGATCCTCCCCTCCCTTGTCTGTAAAAAGCCAGAAGAAAAAACATTTAGAACATAAGGAACTTGGAATTTGTGGAATTTTGTTGATACAGTCTAGTTAGCTGGCTCTTTTTTGTTTCTATCATAGCTTTGGGGTTGTATTTTTTGTTAATTTTTTTCTCGGTATGCATGTTTCTCTTTTTACGTCCCTAGTAAACCTGTTCATGACTGCAAATGTTAAAATTAAATGAATAAAAAAAATCAGCTGAGATCTTTCTCAAATCTTACATTTTGATATGCAGGCTACAACACAGTGAGCAAAAGTCAGCTAGATTTGATTAATAGATAAACTTATAGTGAGGACTAGTGTATGAAAAAAGATAAAAAATTTACTGGAGTTTTGAATGGACAGTGCAGAGTGGACGACTAGATGCATGGAGAACTGGGAAGGTTGCTGGCTGTGCAGAGCAGCAGGAAAGCCACAACTGAACCGAGCAGAGTTTGTGCTTCCCACATTCAGAAGTGGAGTAGCTGAGTTGGGAGGGGTCCAAGCATGATGAGCAGGGTGATGTGAAGGGCTGGAGACAGGGGCAGATCAGAACAGATGGTAGATAAGCAAGAGTGGCTGCAGGTTAGTTGAAGGGCCATTACAAACGTTCACTGTTCTGCTTCTGCAATTAATAATGCAATAAAATGTGTCATTTGTGTTGTTGTAGCAGGCAGTTAAATGAATTTTAAAATTTAGGCTGTGACGTGTTTAAAATGATAAGAGCACTGTGGATTTTTTTATTTTATTTTATTTTTCATAGCTTACTAACTAAAACAACACACTATTTTCCAAAATTTATTTTCAACTTTTCCACATTGCTCTTATAATTATTAAATTGTGTTGTATTCTCATTTTATTTGTGAATTTTAAAATATATTTTACCTTACAATCATAGTCAAATTCAAAATACTGTGAAGCCACTTCATTTATTCTGCAGACTGGATGTCCTTTCAGCTGATCCTATGAAGACAGTTAAGTCACTACATGGTCCCCTGTACTCACTCATCCCTGTTTCCTTTGTCCTTGTCATGTTTGTGCATGCACGTGTCAATAGGTATGTCTTCATCTAGCTCTACGAAGGAGAAACGAGCTAAATGGAGTCTTTTTTTTTATTTTTATATTATTTTTTTATTTTTGGCTTCCCAAATGCAACTTTAAACAACTGAACACACATCATCAAACACAGAGATCATTTCTGTGCAGTCTGGCACACAATGTGTCAGCTAGCTAAAGGTACAGTGGCTGTATTTTTACAGGGAGATAAAAAGGTTAATAAGGTCAAAGATGTAAGAAAGAGAGCATAGTAGAGTGAGACAGATTATTTTCAAAGGTAAGGACTGCTCAACAAATAATTTTTGATCACCTGGAAAAAGTATATAAAGTCCTAATTCTTGTTAACCTGTGGTAGCCATGGACACTGCTAGGTTAGGTACTGCTTAGCCAAAGAGACATTATAAGATAGAGACATGACACTAAAAAAAATCTGGATTCATATTTATAGGATAATTTTGTATACATCATAGATAGTGGTAGAAGTTTAACTTCCAGGGGGAAAGGATCTTAAAACTTTATTTGTGGGCAAGGTAGTCAAACTGAGCTTCTTTTTTTATTTAATCAGATTGTACTTGATATTCTGTACATTCAGTACACAGAACATCCCATTAACAATTGAAATGGGAAAGTTAATATTGATAATTTCTCCCGAGTAGAGTTCATGCTCTCATTATTGCCCCAAGTTAACAAGAATGGTCTGAGGCACTGTTTGTTGTGATTTGGTGCTATACAAATAAAATTTAATTGAATTGAATTTAAGAATAGATATGTAAAAAAGATCGAAGATATAGCTTGTTTAAGGTTGACTAAAGCAGACACATATTTAAATTATTAATTATTCAAAGTTAATGTGATAAAATTCAGTACATCATATGTTTGCATTTCACAGGTGACTGATCACTACAGGTACAACATTTACCGCCCCTGTACTTTGTTTAGTATTATTTTATGAGGTGTCATAGTTTATGCTGACAAACAGCACAGGAATACCATACTGATTCGTCAGCTGTGTAGCTGTTACCATATGAGAGATTGTAAAAAAAAAACAACAACTTTGCATCCTATAAGTATGTGTTGATTTCCTCTGACTCTCTTGTATTGAAAATACATCCACATGCTTATATAACCCCTTTCACGCCAGACATCTTCAGTTGTCAGAGTAGGGAAAGCAGAGGTGGTGTAACGATGGCTGCATTCCATTGAGGGAGGTCCTTCTTTTATGCATACAGATTCAGCTTAATATAACCATATTAATCTGCCATCATTATTACAACTGTGCTTTCTCACTGTAATGAGTCAAAATGTCTGTGATGAAACAGGTATGTTAAATGTATAGTTTAATCAAACAAAAAGCCTTTAAAAAGCTATTATAAAAAATAATGACTCATAGTTGGGGCTGATTTTACCAGTTTAAAGTACAGTAATGGTATGTGTTATCAGAAATAACAGTCTGAGAGATAGTGAAATGAGAGACTGTGGGAACAATTGCCTTGCTAAAAGGGGTGATGGTGGATGAAATTCAGGTCATGAGCCACAATGGAATTTCTTATAGGATTTCTTTTATATATATATATATATATATATATATATATATATATATCAAACATTTTAGATTGGCACGCTATTTGGCAGTTCATTCACTGTAAATTCTGCTGACGATGAACACTACTTCACCAAAGGGCAAATGTTTCAAGAATTTTCATCTATTTTGATTTTAATGAGGGGCAGGGAAACATAGAATTGGTCAGTTTAAATAAATTGCCATGACTCAGGGCATTTTGGTACCTTTCATTTGGATATAATTCTGTGATTTTATGCACCATAGTAGAATAATGCATGAACTTGGGTTTATGCCCTAGAATCTTTTATACTTTTGTACCCGCATAAGGGCAGGTTCTAAAAGTTGGCTTATCAGAAGAGGTTGGGCTTACTGGCCTGTAGCCGTACAGAGAATTACGCTGCAATGGCCTTTCTCAGACCGAGGCTGAGCCAAGGGGGCTATACGAAGGCCATTTTAAGATAAATATGTTTCTTTTTTAAACTGTAAATCATGCAAAAATATGCCAGTAGAGCACCAGAATGAAAGTATGGACCTGAAAATGTGCATTACATGTCCCCTTTAATTCATTTGCTATAACCATCCCAGAGGGGACGGGATTAAGAGGTTTCCACTGCAAATGGAGCCTTAAATCAGGTGTTGTGATTCTGCCCTGCTCCATTGCCACTGATGAATATGTATTTTCTCATCAACACTCTGAACATGAATTTTCCACAGTTTATAAAAAAATTGCCTCTGATTTCTTTGTGGACTCAAGGTCCATGAAATATTTGCTTGTGACAGACAATGTAGACAGACTATCTATCTATCAATCGATCTATCGATCTATCTATCTATCTATCTATCTATCTATCTATCTATCTATCTATCTATCTATCTATCTATCGATCTATCATATTATATTACATTATGAATGATAAAGAAGTCCCTAGCATCAATTTACAAGATAGATTGATATAACAACTAATCTAAGAGTATTAGTGAATGAATTCAGTGGTTTGATGTAATAACTTTATTGTAAATTCATACTCTGGCTGACTGACACAGTGATTGTTAATTATACTGAGAACCACAGTATCACTGGATTATTTGACTAAATATCAAATAGTCCAGAAAATTAAAGGATTTTGGAGAAATTCCAACACAGAAAGTTATAAAATGTGACTTAATGTTGGCGAACATAAACTTTAATGTAATCTTCCTTCTTGCATCTTTCCCTGCACTTCATCTTTTGCTTTTGCTTACTGACACATGAAGGCCACCATTTTGTAGTCTCTCAGTCTAAAGTAAACTTTTACTGAACGTCTCCCATATTAACCACTCAGCTGTTGCTGGGCCTTGTCAAGATAAATTGAAGGTTAGAAAATGACAGTTATTATCACGGTGATTTGTGGGTAGTTTGAGTGAGTTGTTTGACTTATTTAGATTTTCTTCATCTTGACATTACACACAGATTGCTGTTCCTGTGACATCTTTACTTTGGCAATGCAGATTGAGGAGCAAATGTTGACCCTTATAATTATGGGACCTGTAGCAGAGGGTGTAAAAGGGAGGAGAGGAGCTGATGGAATAGTGTACAGGTAAAGGGTTGACTGAAGGGTACTGAAGTTTATTTTATGAAGGAAAGTTACGTAAAGGTGACTATTGTGAAAAAGAGGTGGGTGAGGAAAGAAGGGAGAATGAAAAAGAAGTTGAGAGAGCAACTGAGGTAGGAAAAATGGCATGTGGGTGTGCTATATAAAGAGGAGTAGAGATGTGGTGATTTAAGTTATTGCACACAAGACAGAAACTTATTGAGTTTCTGTCAGTTACAATATAGATTACTCAGGTTAATTCTGATTAATGTTGTATGCCTGGCATTTTTATGACTGTTAAAATTGTATTTGCTTCTTGGTACAGGTCAGTGGAAGAGTGATTAAGAGTGACTCAGAGAGAAGATGCAGATAACTAGATATGAACAAATGATGTAGAATGTGAAGGGTGAAAATTTGGAGATGAAATAAACAGAAGACGTAAAGAAACTGCAATAGAAAAGAGAAAGAGTACACTGTTAAGTAGAAGGAGCAGAAAATGAAGGAGAATCAATAAATGTGAACATACACAAACAAACTTCTCTTCCTGAATAAAGTGCTGCATTTAGGTGTTCTTCCTTCTATGAGATGGCATTTAGGTTGCATCATCAAGCACAGATATATACAGTGCACAACAGTCAGTTGCTCAGTGGCTCCCTAAAGCTCCCAAATAAGAAAGAAAATAGCCACCTTAAACTATGCAGCATAATAGTAAAACTACAACCAGTTGTATTTATGTTTTTTGTGCTCATGTTGGAAAGTGGGTACTCACCATAATGGTCAGACCGACATTTTTTGATAAATGTCAAGTGAGCAATTTAGAGACTCTATAAGTCTCTCTAAATGTCTGGTAAGTTTTATGACTTTGGGGGACAGTGACAAACTTTACTGCTTTACCTGACAGTACCAAGAAATATATATGCACATAGAGTGTGAATCTAATAATCATCATTCTAAAGTGAAAGTTGGACTTACTGTCTTGGTCTTTCCCGGTTTGTAGATAAAGGATGTGGATCTGCAACATACAGTCATATGAAAAAGACAAATTTCAAAAGACTTGATACAGTCCTATGAAAAACAAAATACATCCTTACTGCTTCTGTAAGAATTAAGAGGGTTAGTAGCAGCTAACCAAATACACTTGATTATTTGATCATCACTAAGTGTGAACACCTCTATAAAAGTAGAAGCTTTGGCAGTTTGCTGGTCTCCAGCGTTCAGGTGTGTGTTAGCACACTGCCGCAAGCTTCCCAAAAGCGAATGTATCAGCCAATTCGCCCCAAGGTCAGACCATTCAGTTCTCAGAAAGATGATAGTAAACCCAGGAGCTACACCTCATATTCTACAGGCCTCAGTTAGCATGTTAAATGTTAAAATGTTCAAGACAGTACAATTAGAAAAATCCTTCTCTCTCTGAAAACAACATGGCAGCACGTCTTAGGCTTGCAGAGATGCATCTGAATAAACCACAGGACTTCTGGAACAATGTCCTTTGGAACGACGAGACTGCACCGCTTTTGACAAAACCAAAAAGTATATCAGCACAAACACCTCATATCAACTATCAAGCCCAGTGATAGACAGAGGTGGGAAGTAACGAAGTACAAATACTTTGTTACTGTACTTAAGTAGATTTTTCAGGTATTTATTTTTCTGACTACTTTTTACTTTTACTCCCTACATTTTTACATAAATATCTGTACTTTTCTACTCCTTACATTTTCAAAAAAGGCTCAAAACAGACTTTACTCGTCTGAGAGAAGTTTGCGTTTCAGGTCACTGCGCCGTCAAGCATCAAACGATCTGAGCATAAATGGTGGAACAATAACACATAAGACGCAATCCTACTGGGACTTATCGCATACAAAGAGATTAAAGAGGCAAAACCATATCATTTATGTATCATTTATAGCGCTATAATCAGGGGTTACAGTAGGCCGGACTGAGTGCCGATGTCCATAAGTTGCGCTCGCGGTACATCAATATTTAGCTAGTGCTGCTGAAGAGGAGCGAAAATAAAGGGAATAACGTGTGGCAGATCATTTTAAATACAACATTTCTAAATGCTCAACAAATATCAGTGCAAAAAGTGTCTACAGTTTGTCATACAGTGTGTTTGCTAGCTAAAAGAACAGCTACTGTATTTCCAGGGAGAGAAAAGAATGAGCGATAACTTTACTCAGAGATGGAGAAAGATGTAAGAAAGAGGACAGGAGAGGAAAAAGTGAAGTTAGATTAAAAAGTAAGAACTCCAAAACAAACTGAGGTATGCTAACCTTGTATAATTCAAAGATTGTATGAAAATACTCCGCAGTTTACTGTGTGATAATCAGGTTAGTTTGCTGTACTGTATTTACAGTAAAGCTCTGTGTTGGACTGGTGCACAGTGGCTGTGTTCATGGTCACAGTTACAGGTTACATGAAGAGATGACTTTGAATCAAAGCTGTTGATTCATTCATTGAATTCAACATTTATACAACCTGTATGCTATCAGTGCAGGGGATGGAAATCAGCTAAGATAGCTCAATGCTGGGCTACATATTTTTGAATTCAGTTCATCCACAAAGAGCAGTAAACCTCAGCAGCAGCAGCAGCAGGTCAGCTGATCACAGCCTGTACACCAAGAAAATTTACTGGAGCGCACAATAGAAAGTTTGTGATTCTTCTCCCCACGCTGACCCACTACAACTGATGTTAGGGTTGTAACATCTCTGAATCCCACTTTAACCCTTGAGTACGCTCATTTTTGTGTTTAGGTGTGGAGGACCAGTGGCCTCTACAATGAATGCAACAGCAAATAGAGCTGTTTTTTAAAATCCCTTTCACAGCTTGTGTCCTACATAACAGATTCAAGCTGAGTACATTCATTAGGATTAAAATTTAGGTTGGAATAACGTTTGTATTCTCATGTATTATTTTATATTATTACAATAATGTACACTGCTCAAAAAAATAAAGGGAACACTTAAACAACACAATATACTGTAACTCCAAGTAAATCAAACTTCTGTGAAATCAAACTGTCCACTTAGGAAGCAACACTGATTGACAATCAATTGCACATGCTGTTGTGCAAATGGAATAGCCAACAGGTGGAAATTATTGGCAATAAGCAAGACACACTCAATAAAGGAGTGGTTCTGCAGGTGGGGACCACAGACTACTTCTCAGTACCTATGCTTTCTGGCTGATGTTTTGGTCACATTTGAATGTTGGTGGTGCTTTCACACTCGTGGTAGCATGAGACGAACTCTACAACCCACACAAGTGGCTCAGGTAGTGCAGCTCATCCAGGATGGCACATCAATGCGAGCTGTGGCAAGAAGGTTTGCTGTGTCTGTCAGCGTAGTGTCCAGAGGCTGGAGGCGCTACCAGGAGACAGGCCAGTACACCAGGAGACGTGGAGGAGGCCGTAGGAGGGCAACAACCCAGCAGCAGGACCGCTACCTCCGCCTTTGTGCAAGGAGGAACAGGAGGAGCACTGCCAGAGCCCAGCAAAATGACCTCCAGCAGGCCACAAATGTGCATGTGTCTGCACAAATGGTTAGAAACCGACTCTATGAGGATGGTATGAGGGCCCGACGTCCACAGATGGGGGTTGTGCTCACACCCCAACACCGTGCAGGATGCTTGGCATTTGCCATAGAAAACCAGGATTGGCAAATTCGCCACTGGCGTCCTGTGCTCTTCACAGATGAAAGCAGGTTCACACTGAGCACATGTGACGGACATGACAGAGTCTGGAGACACCGTGGAGAGCCATATGCTGCCTGCAACATCCTTCAGCATGACCGGTTTGGCAGTGGGTCAGTAATGGTGTGGGGTGGCATTTCTTTGGAGGGCCGCACAGCACTCCATGTGCTCGCGACGAGATCCTCAGACCCCTTGTGAGACCATATGCTGGTGTGGTTGGCCTTGGGTTCCTCCTAATGCAGGACAATGCTAGACCTCATGTGGCTGGAGTGTGTCAGCAGTTCCTACAAGATGAAGGCATTGAAGCTATGGACTGGCCTGCCCGTTCCCCAGACCTGAATCCGATTGCGCACATCTGGGACATCATGTCTTGCTCCATCCACCAACGTCACGTTGCACCACAGACTGTCCAGGAGTTGGCGGATACTTTAGTCCAGGTCTGGGAGGAGATCCCTCAGGAAACCATCCGCCACCTCATCAGGAGCATGCCCAGGCATTGTAGGGAGGTCATACAGGCACGTGGAGGCCACACACAATACTGAGCCTCATTTTGACTTGTTTTAAGGACATTACATCAAAGTTGGATCAGCCTGTGGTGTGTTTTTCCACTTTAATTTTGTGTGTGACTCCAAATCCAGGCCTCCATTGTTTAATAAATTTGATTTCCATTGATGATTATTGTGTGATTTTGTTGTCAGCACATTCAACTTTGTACAGAACAAAGTATTCAATGAGAATATTTCATTCATTCAGGTCTAGGAGGTGTTATTTGAGTGTTCCCTTTATTTTTTTGAGCAGTGTATAATGAGATTCAGTTAGCTTTACACAAAAAATAGCTGGTAGAAATGTCCTCCAAAGAGCTGCTTTTGCTTTCTTTGAGTACATTTCAGAGTCTTGAACTAGTACTTCAACTTTTACCAGAGTAGTTTTTAACAGAAGTACTTGAACTTCTACTTAAGCACAGAATGTCGTTACTTTTGACACCTCTGGTAATAGAATGGTGATTATTTGGGTTTGTTTTGCAGTCACAAGACCTGAACACCTTGCAGTAATTGAGTTGACCATGAACGTCTCTGCATACCAAAGTATTCTAGAGTCAAATGTGACACTGTATGTCTGATAGCTAAAGATTGACCAAAATTAAGCACTGTAACAAGACAAAAATCTAAAGCTTTCCAACAAATCTACAACAGAATACATGAAAAAGAAAAGATTCAAGGTGTTGCCATGGCCTTGTTGAAGTCCAGCTGTGCATAAACAAATGCCCACAAATCTCAATTAACCGAATCACGGGGTGTACTTGCATAGAGTCTTGTGAATACTTTCTTTTTCACACGACTGAACGCGTCATTGTTCCCACATCTCATGAGAGACATTTTCATAATAATAATAATAATAACAGAGTGACAGCTTCCTCTGTGTGCCCTACAACTGCTCAGTAAGAATTGAAATTTTGTATTTGTGCAATTGCTCCTTCAAGGTTTCCTTGTGCACCTTTGAACCTCTTGCCAAACTGCTATCTTTAGATCACTCTCTGGAGGTTATCTACTGACCATTTTTGATTGGGCAGCTACAACTTTGCCATAGAGGAAACTTCAATTTCAGTTTCAAACTGACGTGACATTTTAGCTCTCAAACCCAGCTCACTGGTTTTGGACCATGCTGGAAAGGCCGAACAGCAGTTTTAGGTGGCGTGTTTTTTTTTTTGATGACATTTATAGGGTTGCACCATGAATTCACTTCCCAGGGTTAGAGTGACAGTGTGCAGTTTTACTGTAACACCCTGGGCCTCTGATGGAGAACATTTACCACAAACAACCTGAGTTCTGGTGAGTGTCTTTTGTGCCAGCCCATCAGTGAACAGAAGAGGCAGGAATTTGTTGTTGTTGTTGTTGTTGTGTGTGTGTGTGTGTGTTTGTTTTATTCTCTTTTTTGCCACAGCAACACAATCTTTCTCACGACCTGCACTACATTGCTACAACAAAACAATTCAAATTATAAAGCCTTGAGGTTGATAATCAGTATTATTTTGCTGCAGGGCCTATTGAAGGTTCATGTCCCTTTGAGCTCATGTCATAATATTTGTACTTTGTGTGTACAGGTGTGTGTGTGTGTGTGTGAAGTGACAGACCAAACACGCTTACCCGGAGAGATTGCGCTCTCTGCCCACCATTTTCCAGTGCACTTAAAAGGCCCCTTCAAGGACTTGGCTCTAGTTTTCTCCTTGAACTTTATCACCAGACAGAGATGGCATTATGTTCTTATCTTAACAAACAGGGTGTGTGCATGTGTGTGTGATGTGTGATGACATTAAGGCTTTATCTGTGCACATGGAGCTGGGAGCACAATGATTACAGAGCATTACAGCTAAAGGATTGAGAGGTTGTGTGTGTGTGTGTGTGTGTGTGTGTGTGTGTGTGTGTTAGAGAGAGAGAATGTGTGTATAGAGCACCAAAGGTTAGCACTATTGACTGCTGCTAGTGGAGCCACTAATGGGGATGCCAGGAAGTACTTCAGAGATGATACAGGTGTGTGTGTTGGTGAAGGGAGTCAGGGGTTGGGTATAGGAGGAGACGGCGTGTGTAAGGTTGTCATCACAGATTTTTTTCAGTTTGGCAATGTGCTTATCTGTTGCCTCTTTCACTTTCCTCTGTTCATGTGCTTCTACACAAACACCTAACAAACACACACACACACGCACAAACTGTACGGTAGGAAAATAGCTTCTACATTGTAAAATGACAGCAGTCTTGAAATATCCCCATCATCAAACTCTTCTTCACATACTGCATTGAGCAAGTCCAGTACTGATTTCTTTTTCTGTTGTCCGTACTGTCACACATGGTAAAAATGAAGACTCTGTAAGGATTTTGGTCCTTACAAACAGTCAACAGAAAAGTATTTAAACATATTTAAACATAAAATGTTTAAATATTTAGCAACTTTGTATATCAAATAGCCTGATATTAAAAAGAATTGTCATGTTTGAGCGGTGGGGCAGGCAGAGCGGACCCAAAAGCAGACTCCAAACAAGGACGGAATGTTGATGGTGGTTTTATTACTTAATAATAGTGATGTTAGGTCTTGTACCGAAGCCCCGAGACCTGTGCCAAGCTAAAGGGGTGTGTCTAAATGAAGCCTGTGTCGAGGCCCGTATTGTTTTTGAGAAAACCACGTGAAAAAAGTCAAACGAGGAGCATAATCAGAAGCACCTGGATCCTGTACAAATTAGAACTTCGGTTTCAGCACCCCTGCTTCATCAGTCCTCTGTGAGAGTGTTTTCTAAAGCTGGGAAGTTATACCAAAAATAAGGAATCGCCCAAGCCCCAACACTGTCAATTTTTTTTATTCATGAATAAACAGACAGAGAACAGAACAAATACAGGAGCTTAAATACACACAGGAGGTAATAATGGGAGGAAGGAAACAGCTGGAGAACACAGGGCACAGGTGAACAGAATCTAATTGATTAAACAAGGGAAGCAAAACTAAACACGACACACAGGGAACACCGGACTGTCAAACTAAAACAGGAAGTAACCAAACAAGACACAAACGGTGACTAAACACAACACGGGGAATATAATAGACAAGAGAACAGGGACAAGCAGACACTGGAACACAGAGACAGGGGAAGACAGGAACAACGGGAAACAATGACCAGGCTAAACTTAAAACTATAACAAACTGAGAATCTAAACAATAAGAAAACTAATAAACATAATCAGAGATATAACCAAACTCAACCAAAGAACACAAAACACTAGGCCACTGGCCCAGGATTGTGAGAAATTGTCAACTTGCTATTCTCAGTTTCTCACAACTGATATTGTGTGGTAAATGACTGGTTCTTATACAGGGCTTTTCTACTCTACACGAGCACTCGAAGCGCTTTATACAGCATGTTTCATTCACACACACATTCATACAAGCACTTTGTGCATCTAAGTGCTTTCAATCTGACATTTATATACGCAATCAAACTCGGATGAACGCATTGGGAGCAACTCTGTGTTCCAATTTCCACAAGAGATAAGGCCTCAGTTTTCTCTAATCAGTTACTGGAGACCAATATAGTATATGCTCTTGAATCAAATGTCTTATTAATTATTACTGATGTCGAGCCATGCCAACATACTGGGTTTTAAGAGTGTTTAAAATATCACTGCTCAACAACGGTGAAGTCTCGGCCATTGCACAAAGTGGCAAATCATTAGTCCTCCTGTAGTGCTCATTAGACAGGTTGTCCTTCAAGTGAGAAACTGCTGTTTCATGTAATGATGCAAGATGTCCTAATTCAAAGATCTAGACCCAGGCAGCATAAATTGTACCTGCTTGCAATGATAACTATAAATGATTTTTCAAATGTAACTTTATCTGGACAATTTATAATAGGGGAAATTTCATAGCATACTTTTAGGAGAGTCAAAGTCAAACAGCGAGAGACTTAGAATTAGAGCAAAGTTGCATACATTTGGAAAAAAAAAACAGTAGGTGGAGAATTTCATGCTGATGCAGATGCAACCTAATCTGGTGTATGAACTCTAAATCCACCATTTTTCCTGCAACTAGCAGTGCTCGTTCTTGTTCTGCTCTGCAGCCTCTGTGAGCTACTGAAATAAATCAAACAATAAACTTAGGTGGTCCCCCCGACACACACACTGTCCTCCCCTGCCTCCAATTATAGTGCATGTGTTAGAAACACTGTAGAAGTTACCCAACTTAAGATCAACAAGGACATACCCACCCACTGATAAGTGCGTTGTTTAGGGATAAATAATAGAACAAGTAGGATGAAAAAAGCTTTCTACTTCACTTTTCCTTTAGTCCATTTATTCCCATTGTTGCATTTTGTTATAATTCATGCGCATAGTTTGTTATAGGATTTATGTTACTGAAGATGTAGTAGATGTTAAAACACGGTATTATCTGGGTTGAATGAGAAATGAGAAACAGAGGGAGATGAAGTGCAATAAAACCAGAAAGGAAAAGGATACAAAGAAGAATGCAGACAGAAAGAGTGTGCAGAGAAGAAGGACAAATGGGAAGACGATCATGGCTGAGAGATGGGGGGTGGGGGTGGGGGCAAACAGATAAAAACATGGACAGTTTCGGCAGAAACCACAGAGTTGCTGTAAGTACAGTACCTCGCTTATGGCTGACAGTAAAGGAGAAGACTTGCCTGCTCAAAGTCTCTCATTTTGTATGGCTGAATGGCCACAAACAATATTGTAGCTTTTAAGAAGACCATCTGACATTTACATTGTTGTGGGTATTTCTTTCTTTTCTTTTTTGTTTTTCGCAGAGAGCACAAATAGCATCCTTCTACCTCCGTAACAGATATAAATGTTTGAATGTTGGAAAAAAAAAGTCACTTTACTGGATCCCAGATGTGTAATCGAAAGGTATTTTCATAATACAATTCATTTTACTAACTTCATTATGACTTTGGTCCTGGATAAAACCTTATAGTTACATTCAAGAAACTTGAGTGTCATACTGTGTATTATTTTCAAAAGAAAGCCCATAGATTTCAGTTTCCACAAGCTGTGACTCTGTGTGTATCCAAATGTTTATATAGGTTTGTGTGTTTAGTGTGTACACAAGTGAGGGATCACAGGCAGCTGAACTGTGGCTTTAGCTTGTGTGGTTTGTATCTTTTTTTCCTCAGCTCGGAAGGCGTTTTGACCTTATTTGCAGAGCAGTTGCATTACACCTTATTATTTCACAGTTTACAGAATTGTTGATAGTTGAAAAGGGCTGCAAGAGGTGGACTTTTCACTGTTGTCTTGTTCATTTCATTTTTCATTTCACCTTTTTGCTTTTACTATTCTTCTTGTCCTGGTCCACCTCCCCCTTAATCTCATTATCCATTTTCCTGTGTTTTGTTGTAAACAGATTCTCCTCACAGGGGTTGATGGTGTTTTGATAAAACTTCGGATTTATCAAAATATACTTCAGGGTGTCTCTCTTTTTCTTGCAGATGCAAAAGATACAAATGCTACACTTGAACATGGTTTGCCCACTTGTAGACCGCTATGTTATCCCCTTCTCACTTATCTCTGTAATCAGATCAGGCTCAGGGTCAAAAAAGTCTACCTCCCACAGGCCCAGCTGGAAATAGAGGACTAAAATTATTTGATAATTGGGAAGGCAGAAGGTGTAATCTGTCTTCAGGGTCAGTTGATCTAATATCTCAGCTTTGTTTTAGTTTCAGGGCACAGTGCCCCATGAATGAGATGTTTTGCAGAAGGCATTTTGTCTCTATGTTGTGTTTAATAACTTATTCATCAAGCATCCTACATGTTCTCAGCAAGAGCATAGTGGGAGGTTCTTTGTTGTAAATGAAGTGTGTAATTGAAATTCTAAATGAGATTGTTGAGTTTGTCTCAATATGCTGTATTCATTAGATATATTACCCAGGTAAAGACTAAAATAGCTGCAATGTACAGTATGTGTGGCTATGTTAGCACCACTCATGCACTGGAGCCCTGATGTTTTGAAGTTTATTAGGACCAGACAGAGGTGCATGGGTAAACTCAAATGATCAGATATTATGAGGCCTTATACCTGCCAGTTCCTGACTGTGGAGTATTTGTGGTTTTGGATTACACCTATGTGTGAATAGCTAGGCTAATATTCCTGTGTAATTACCAGTAGTCATATGTGCTGCCTCCTGCACACTCTGTCCAGGTGGTGTGAATGTGTCTGAAGTGAACCATTTTAAAGGACATTTTTAAGACAGCTGTGGAAAATATCATGATCTGTTCTCCGGTTTTGTCTAAAATTGTCACGTGAAAACAGTTTTTGACTTAGGCAAAAGAGAAAAATGAAAGATAAAACAGGATTTTACTTTTTGTTTCAGTCTTTCTGAAGACCAAGGAGAACCAAAAGGTCATTGAAAGTGTTCTTTATGTTGCTCTAGTCATTTAATTCTTGTCAGTTGGAAGTAAAAAGCCCTTATTATGTCAGGCACATGGAGTACAGTTATAGCTGAGAAAATAAGTTTCATCATTGTGTTGCCATGTGTTGCTATCTGTTCCTTCTTGAAAATTGCATGTCTTCCACTCTGGAGAGCCAAAAAGTGATGTGTGAGGCTCGGAAAGCTGTGTCGTTTAATCCAGATTCTGGCCTATAACAACACTTTCACTGATGACACACACAAAAAAAATCTAACAATTACTGTATCAAAAAATGTTCCCAGGTTTACATACTGAAAACTAAATGGCATTAAAACAACCACGATTTACTGAAAAAAAGCTTTAAAATGTAGAGGATTGAATGTAACTTATTAACACCCACCTCAGGCAAAGGTTGCAGCTGTTTAGAGTTGGTTTTCGGTGAAAGCACAATGAATCAACACAAGGTCACATACCATTCTATCCATTTATTTTGATAACCCAAATAGCTTTTAAGAGTTTTCATTATAATTCCACACTGTATGTCACAACTATACATTTGCTCTTCTACAGATGCCTCATGTTAGAATGAAAAATCCCAAGGAGATGAACTGTTGTATTTTGAAAAGGATAATTTAATGCTAAATGTCTACTTAATATCTTTGGAAGTAAAAGGGGATACTGTAGAGGTTGTTTACTCTGATCAAATTATGAAAGGCACATTGAATTTATTTATCAAAACTATCTTAACTACAGAATAGCTTCCACAGGGTCGATTAATCTTTGGTTGTATAAATGAAATATGAGATCAGTAACTCAGTGTCACAGCTGACAACATTTGCTTACAACATTTTATAGTCCTTTAGTGGTTTCATAACATTGCAACTTAAAGTATTTTCATCATTTCAAACTAGGAAATAATCCTCATTAAAACTGCTAAAATTACCTAAACTATTACAAGCTACAGTCCCCAGAATTACCTGTAAAACAAGAGTGCTCAGTGAGGTCAACGCTTCCAGCTGAAAACTTTAACATATGCTTCAACGCCTGGAGACCACATGAGATGTGTAATTGAGGACCACAACAGCTGCTACTCTCCACCATATACAGCTGGTTATTCCCTTTACTCACTCAACACCAGCCCTTCATTCCGTGACACTAATCAGAACTCTTTCTTTCTCCACATTTGTAATTGCCTAAGCTCATGCTGTAAGGTCATTACATGATTATGGCTGCTAATTCAGAATATGACTTACCTTGACCCCATAGGCAAAATGTTTAATGTTCTTGGGCAAACACGGTTGTTCCCTGGTTACATTTTCAAGAGAAGAAAATGTGAAATGAGGCATGCAAGTTATGATTTATGTGACATCATAACTTGCATGCATCAACATCAGCAAAGAATCACAAACTGCCCTTTTAAGTTATCTATTGTTCTAGCTATAGGTAGATAGTAACAGTAGACTCCTTTAAAACTGATAAGGTTTGATGATTAACTGTAGCTAAAAAATTGCTACAGTCACACTAGGTACAACGGTGGTTGGATACCACAGCACTACCAAAAATATTGCACCTATGTGCAATGAGTTTACAATGTCATTGCCTTGGAAACGGTTGCTTCAAAGTTGGGGACCAGGTTGGCAGTCATGTCCCCTACTGCAAAGAGATACATCATAGATGACTTGTACTCACTGGTACAGACTGGCTCAGATTGATTGCAAAGTGTTGACAATCTGTCTGCTTTCCTAAATTAGATAGCAGTTATTTGAAAACTTTCTTCAAGCTCTCTGAGAATGATTCCAATTGGTTCGAGTTGAACTGAGGTTGAGAGTGTTGCAAGCTCAACCTCTGGCCAGCTGGTTAGTCACCACAGCTACTTGCAATTGGTCGCCAAATGCAAAGAAATTCATTGCAATCACTTGGAAACCACTGATTTTTTTCCTACTTGCAAGGAGGCTGCCGTCCTATAATTACTGTAGTGTGAACCTATATTGGTTATTTTCTTTTTTTAGGTTGAGAAAACGCATTTTAAATTTCAGTATGTTTTGTTGAATTATTTAAATAATTTGTCAAGCCTTTCACACTGATACATAGCTGAATAAATGTAGTGTTATTGTTTACTGAAATAGTGGTTGTTTGGTCCCCTGTATTCATGGACCGCATGTGTCTCCTTTTTGTATGATTGACACTTGTGAAGATAAAGCCATCTGGTGTCATGAACAGTTGACCTATGAGGCACATTTCATATAGTTCATTCGGAGAGATCAGTAGAAGGAGTGACAGATCGGTCTGACTGCAGACAGAACAATGAAAGGGGGTAGAGGAATGATTTTATATTGGCTCGAAGATTACCCAATCTGGAGAAACAGGCATGGCTCATAATAAGTACACTGCTCAAAAAAATAAAGGGAACACTCAAATAATATATCCTAGATCTGAATGAATGAAATATTCTCATTGAATACTTCGTTCTATACAAAGTTTAATGTGCTGACAACAAAATCACACAAAAATCATCAATGGAAATCAAATTTATTAACCAATGGAGGCCTGGATTTGGAGTCACACACAAAATTAAAGTGGAAAAACACACCACAGGCTGATCCAACTTTGATGTAGTGTCCTTAAAACAAGTCAAAATGAGGCTCAGTATTGTGTGTGGCCTCCACGTGCCTGTATGACCTCCCTACAACACCTGGGCATGCTCCTGATGAGGTGGCGGATGGTCTCCTGAGGGATCTCCTCCCAGACCTGGACTAAAGTATCCGCCAACTCTTGGACAGTCTGTGGTGCAACGTGACGTTGGTGGATGGAGCAAGACATGATGTCCCAGATGTGCGCAATCAGATTCAGGTCTGGGGAACGGGCAGGCCAGTCCATAGCTTCAATGCCTTCATCTTGCAGGAACTGCTGACACACTTCAGCCACATGAGGTCTAGCATTGTCCTGCATTAGGAGGAACCCAGGGCCAACCGCACCAGCATATGGTCTCACAAGGGGTCTGAGGATCTCATCTCGGTATCTAATGGCAGTCATGCTACCTCTGGCAAGCATATGGAGGGGTGTGCGGCCCTCCAAAGAAATGCCACCCCACACCATTACTGACCCACTGCCAAACCGGTCATGCTGAAGGATGTTGCAGGCAGCAGATCGCTCTCCATGGCGTCTCCAGACTCTGTCACGTCTGTCACATGTGCTCAGTGTGAACCTGCTTTCATCTGTGAAGAGCACAGGGTGCCAGTGGTGAATTTGCCAATCCTGGTGTTCTCTGGCAAATGCCAAGCGTCCTGCACGGTGTTGGGCTGTGAGCACAACCCCCATCAGTAGACGTCGGGCCCTCATACCATCCTCATGGAGTCGGTTTCTAACCGTTTGTGCAGACACATGCACATTTGTGGCCTGCTGGAGGTCATTTTGCAGGGCTCTGGCAGTGCTACTCCTGTTCCTCCTTGCACAAAGGAGCCAGAAAGCATAGGTACTGAGAAGTGGTCTGTGGTCCCCACCTGCAGAACCACTCCTTTATTGAGTGTGTCTTGCTAATTGCCAATAATTTCCACCTGTTGCCTATTCCATTTGCACAACAGCATGTGAAATTGATTGTCAATCTGTGTTGCTTCCTAAGTGGACCATTTGATTTCACAGAAGTCTGATTTACTTGGAGTTATGTTGTGTTATTTAAGTGTTCCCGTTATTTTTTTTTTAGCAGTGTATTTTTGCAGTATGGTTAGCGCACATATAGCACATATAGCACACTCTCATTTGGTCTCATAGTGCGTATGCACAAATCTGTGCATAAATCATGGGTAGGAATGTTTCACTCACAAATCATTGATAAATCAATGATTTGTGAGTGTGAGTATGAACAAATGAAGGTCTGGCTGTCTCAATTAATATAAAATGAATACTACTACTAAAAATAATGCTACCACTAGTAGTAGTAATAACAGTAATAATAATAATCTTTACCTGTGATCCGTTCTCTTCTCCTTTGTTTTTCTCTCCACTGACTTGAACTCCTGTCAGTTGAACTGGTGAGCAAATGCTGGCTTTTTTTGTGCTGCAGTAGACCAATACAAGCCTGCAATCTAAATGTATTATTTTCTATTTCGTTTGGCTAATTTCTTAAAAATTATATTTATATGACATCAAGACAAATAAACCACATTACTTGGTGCTATTAGCTTTTGACTCGATATATGAAATAGATTTTCTTGTTCTCAGACTATAGGGTTTTTCTTTTTTTGTTTGCGAAGATAAGTATTATCAAAAAGTCATGATGAATTATGTTTAGGCTGAGACCTATAGAACTGTGCAAAAGTCGTGACCCAACCCTCATTTCTTTAGATCTTGCTGGGAAATAGGTGCAGTGATTTATTGAACCATGCAAATGTACATGGGAAATACAGTACATAAGGCAAAAACAGGGTTTGTACAATTCTGACAACCTTGAAGTCAATATTTGGTATGACCAGCTTTTTTCTTCAACACAGCCTGAACTGTCTTAGGCAGCTTTCTTGTCATTTCTGTAGTTTTTCAGGAATAGTTCTTCAGGCTTATTGAAGAAGTTCTTCTTTGGATGTTGGCTGCCTTTTTTCTTTTCTGTCCCATCAATATGATCCCACACTGCTTCAATAACATTGAGGTCCGGGCTATGGGGAGGCTAAGCTATGACTGACAGTGTTCCATTGTGTTTTTCTGTCCAAGTATGCTTTTACTGCATTGGTGATGTGTTTAGGATCATTATTATGCCCCAAAATTAGGTTGCTTTCCAAATGGTATTGCATAGTTGATCGAAATTCGACGGCTTTCTCTCCCTGTTTTCCTTCCTTAAGAATGGCATCTTGACAGCCACCCTTCCGCTGAGACCATTTCTGATGAGGCTTCAGCGAACAGTAGATAAATCACCTAAAAGGCTAATCGGTTCTCTCAGGTCCTGTGTCAGGTCTTTACTGGATTATCTCCAGGTTCTTAAGGACATTACTTTCAAAAACTATTTACCTGCTATAGATAGTATTTTAAGGATACACTGCACACTGTAACTCAACATAATTTTAATTGGTGTTTGGGAATCAGCTTGTTGGTGCAACAATAGTATGCCTTCAAACTGTGTTATTATGTGTTTTGAGAGTTCTTTGTAGGTTCAACGAAAGAAAGGGTAACAAATGATGTTTTTGTTACAGGCTGCTTGTACCAAAGTGTCTAAACATCCAATTTAAAATAAATTTTTTTGTAAGTTGTTTGTTATGTGGAGACCCAACAGTGATTCATCCCTTGAGTTTTTTTTTTTTAATTGAATCATTCATAGGTCAGTGTTAGATGGTTTAACAAACAAAACACAAAACAGAAAAAAACATTCCTTTGAAAATGGTCAGGTATATGACTGGACTGAAAATCAGTGAAAAAGGAACCAATGTCCAAAGAAAAACATTGAAAGACCTTCAGAAAATCTGGAGAACTATTGATCAAACTGTTGCACAGTATTGTAGTACAAAAATAAATGGCATGCAATGCTGTGGTTAAGTGTTCATTGTTTGATTATCATAAATTTATTTGAAGCCTTCTACACAGCAGTGAGTTGCTCAAATTCATTAAGGCATAGGGCAAACATGCTGTAAATAGTTCAAAGTTGAACAGCACAAGATGTATATGTCAGTCATCACATAAATTTACAGTAAATAGATAGGTCTTTAACCCTTAATATTATTAAAATTAGATAATTGACCATTAAAATTCCTAGCTCTGAATTATAATGTTATTTAATACACAGTCAAATTCCATAATTATTGTCAAATGAATTACAAAAAAATAGGGAACCTTCAGAAAGAAGGAAATTTATGAACTGAATCAAGATTGTTGCACTAGCCAGTTTTCTACTATAACTTGATGAATAGAGGGATCTTTTATATAAGTTGTGGACATCCATACTGATGTATGAAAAGACACCCCCCCCCCAGCCGGCCAATTCTGCTGTACTTCAAGAAGAAGCAGCTTATAAATCAATTAAAGTCCCATAACAATATAAAGAACACACACACACACAAATGCACATGTGCATAGACAAATATGTACCTTGGACCTATCAAGACAGCTTATTCTATTTGTTCCAGTCATTGATCCGTTCATATCTAAATGTCAGGTTGAATAGACATCGTCATATTTGCTGGAGGTGGTTGTGGCGTATGTGTGCAATTGTAGGCGCATGCTGTGTTGTGCGTGTGCTATACAATCTCTCTGTGGGTTCAGCACTGCTCGGATCTGTGGTCGGATCAATAAACTGAAAGGCCGACAAGCACACACATACAGTGCCCACAAAGGCTTGTGCTTTGTTGTGCGCACGTAGACGCACACCAACACACACAGTTTGAGGATGATAGATGCCTTGCATGTTGGCCCTGTTACTCTTTGCCATCACAAAACATACTTTTGCAAGACCTTTGCTGTCCTAGCATCATATTATACAATATGTCAGACATAAAGAGGAGACAGAGAGAAAGTGAGAAAGAGAGAGAAAGTCGCTGCTGAAGAAGAAGATCTGCAGAAAGCATTCAAAAAAGGTGAATGACTCTGCTGCTCTTTTTCCCCTGTTTTCATCAGAAAGTGATTGATCAATAGTGCCAGTCTTTTGTGCCATGGGATGGTGAGCAGTGCGAGATCGCGTCAAGATGAGATTTTGCTGGCTTTTGTTGAGTGTGACAGCTCGCTGTTTGTGTGTGTGCGTGAGAGAACTATTCAAATAGAATTTCCAAAGAGACAGTAATCACTAAACTACTCACACACTCAAATTAATATCCACACACTGTGTAATGTTTAGCATCTCTGTGTCTCTTCCACCTACCTCTCTGTATCTAATAATACATACACAAGCTTTATAGGCTTTCTAGATCATTGGTGTGTGACCGCAGGTTGATCAAACTAATTAAACAGTTATGGCAGCGATTTAGAGTCATTAGTTGTTGGTAAGACTCACACAGGTCTTACACCCATGTGAATCATGTCACAAGATTTTGTTACACTGGTCTCTGTTTCCCAAAATAATGCAATATTCTTTAATGTTCTTTTAGTAGCATAACTGTACATACAGTAAAACCCACAGTAATTTATAAGGTGCTTTGTCTACCTCAGAAATATCAAAAATATTATTTTGTTCTGTTTTTTTAGAGTAAATCTTAACTGTAGCCATTGGAAATTTATAGCTAAATTTTTTAGTAATATCCAAATCAATTGGGCACTATTACTTTAAAGTGGCAACCTCTTGAGCTATAGTATAAATTTATACAATTTTCATAATCCTCAAACCTTTCGGTGACCCCTCGTGAACACTATCGCTGTTAGGATGGAAATGTTTCATCATAGGTTAAAGGTGATCACTCAGAACAGCTTTGTATTGATTTGCAGTGGCCCTTCCCTCTAAGGGGACAAGTTGGCCCAAACAATACCAGCAAAATGCTCACCGCAGCACAAAAGAGCTACCACATCTGTATAATAGTTTCAGTTTTTCTCTTTTCTTTTGCCACCCATCTACATATTTTATGCCTATGAGGTCCCATTGTTTTTTTACTGGATTGATCACTCACTGAAGTGACCTAAATTATTATTTTCTTCTGTGAGAGTGTTTTTTTTTAAGATTCACTTTTATAACTACAGGTTTTCAGACACACTAAAACTCTAAAAGACATTAGCTACTGTTTATGGCTGCACAGTGCGGTAGTCTGTAGCAAAATATGTACCTCATGTGACTGTACTCCACGTACACAGACATACAGTAAATCTAGAAACACAGTATTTTTTTCCCAAAGGCACAAACTAACATAGCAATTTACTGCTTCATTTATGACCGTCATATCCCAGATGCAGAGGTACATGCATATTGGGTGAGTTTATGTCTCAGCATGACAAAGAAGGTATCAGCGGATCTATTGTCAAGATGGGGTATGTAGGTGAATGTGGCGTGGGACACCCTTTGATATATGTTTATTCACACAATATGTTAATGAAGAAAAGTATACGCGTGTGTAATTGCTGAAGTCTGTTTGCTCTGCCAAAAAGGTAATCCACAGAGTAAAGCAAAGTCATAGTGCACCACCCTTTGCTTGCCATCTTGTGTTTCAACACAGTACGCACAGACGTGCTTGACATTAAGACACACCATCTCAAACATGCATCATGCATGAGTCGTACTGTGGGAGCTGTGTGGGTGAGGCACTGACATACAGCAGTTACTGTACAGGGAGAAAGCGCCATGGTTAGTGCATGCTAAATGCTTATTTCTTGAACAGGGAGGTTGAGTGATGAGGTGAGTACTGTAAATAGGAGTAATGGGTTCGTAAAAACCCTCTTTGTGTTTTTTATGGCAGCAGTTTTCATATGTTTTGTAACTGAGCAATGGATGAGTCCCTGATTAGTAAAGAAAGAGTAAATGAATGAAAGATGACTATAGTTTCCCTTAGCTCACAGTTGTATTAAGTCATTAATAGCTTTGGCACAGGCAAAGAAATTCTGACAGTAGGAGAACCATGCTAATCAGAACCGAAAGTAGAAACTAGAGAGACTCGCATCTCTAGTAACGAATGAATTGGAAACCATTCATTTGAATGCAACAGAGCAGGATTATTTTTATTGTGTATAATTTAAATTTAATAGATTTTAATTCTGATTCTGCTTTTTGAGTCCTGATGCTGATTTCCATCATAATCCATCAAAAAAAATCAACCCTGTCATAAATATAACTTCATTTGATTAACCAAGCATTCTCAAATCACTGGGTCGCTTAATTTTTCAGCAGCACAGTGGCTGAGCAGATAAACAGATGATAACAAAAGCTGGAAACATCATCAATACAAAATACAGACTCCAATAAAGATGTAGTACAACACTGGTTATAATGCTTTGTGTCCTTCCATCCATTTTTAAACCTGCACTTCATCTGTCTTTCTCTTTCTCTCTCATCTATTCATCCTTTCATAAAGTTTTTCTGCTCTTCAAGTGTTGCTGTTTTCCATCTTACGGTTTGAGGTGGAATGAAGGGTTGTAAATGATAACAGTAATCGCACACCCCCACCCCGACACTCAGGCAGGAACCTACGCACACATGTGGACGCACAGAAACGCAAATTAATTATAGTGTTCAAAAACCAGAGCTGGATGAAATAGGGGCTTGTGTAGGGTGTGTGTGTGTGTGTGTGCAGTAGGTGCATAATCATATAGCGCAGCTAGTGAAAATACTGCTTTCTAGACAAGTAATGCAACAAAGGCTGGACTGTGAAAGAGGAAGGAGTTGAAATGGATCGCTGCGTGTGCTTGTGTTTATAGATTTTTTTTTTTCCTTTGTGTGACTTTGTGTGTGTGTTTATATTTTCACAGCTTGTGCTTGCATGTTTAAATGTGAAGCTTGAATA
Organism: Pterophyllum scalare; assembly: GCA_024447675.2. NCBI lineage: Eukaryota > Metazoa > Chordata > Actinopteri > Cichliformes > Cichlidae > Pterophyllum > Pterophyllum scalare. The sequence goes on from JAMQGT020012034.1 coordinate 72,964, forward strand.
TGCCTAGTTTGAAGGGTTAGCTGTAGGCTGTTTGCTTGATTTGATCACAAATAGTGCATGAAATTAAATGACACAACTAATTTTTAATTTAGAGCACTTTATTCAATAGCAACGCCCACTCTCTCACTTCAGGCATCATACCACTGCTTTTACATTCCTAACCTTTCAGACACAAAAACACAGTCTCATATATAGACAGAGCCCCACTGAACAGTAAATAAACAGGAAAAAGATGTGACTATGCAGCAAGTGAATATACAGGAAAAAACATTTTATGTCCTTGTGTTTGCTTGAACAGTTGTATAAATCATGTTGTATATGTTCATATTTGTTATGCATCCATGTGAGCATGCAGTGTGTGAGTGAAATATTACCAAATACACCCTCTGTTGTCAAGTCAGGCCTCAGTAAGAGCAGCATCAAGATAAACCATTTCCCAAAATCAACAATTCTCTTTGTTGTACTCTTTCAGGAGTGACAGGTGAACAGAGGTCGTTTGCAGGTTCAAAATGGTGTTTGGCTGTCCCACAGCTGTTTGATAAACACGCACAGGACTGGTGTGCGCTGTGGCATGATGTTGCAGATCAGTCTTAGTTCTCTCTGTGTGCTTTCAGACTTTGAGGAAAGGCTTACTTATATTGACACTGGGTGATTGGATTTGTCTCAGACCACAGAGCTGGTTTTAGCGTGATCTTCTGACTTCAGAGAAGAACTGTAGAGAAATTAAGCTTTTTGTGAGCTGGTCAGAGAGGTCAGAAGGATTTCTCTGGTAGCACTAAAGGAATGATGTCCAGGTGACCCCCCCTACCTACCTCCAATGATGGTACCAAGGCTGTGATATTTTGTAAGTGTGTGCATCTGGACAAATACACAAGGACATGCACACAGACAATGCAGCTTTGGGATTTAGCAGCAGTAATTGTTGTAGCTATGGTTGTTTTGTTCTTGTATTTGTGTATGAGTGTTTTTATGTGCGTTTTTGTGTGTGAGAGAGTGTATTGAACAATTCCAACCCCCGAGGAGTCATCTCTAGTTCTATGAATCTTCCCTTTCACTAATTAGCTTAAAACATCTGCCCATACAGCTGCTAGAGGGACGTCATAATAGGAAAAGTGGAAGCACTTACTATAGGACCAGCAGTATTTGCACACAATCAAATATCACCATATACACCAATCAACCACAAAATTGTAAACATTGACAGGTGAAGTGAAAGTCATTATCATTTTATTACAATGTAATATTCTGCTGTGAAACCTTTAGTGTTTTCCTTTACACGTACTACCTACCTTTGCATTGTTGCAGACCGAGCACCTCACATCTGCATGCAATTTCACATGCTGGTGAATAAAATATCAGATTAAAGTTTTTCATATTTAAAAAGCGAAATTTTTTCATAAAATCCCATGCAAAAAGTTTTAATTACCATCAAGGGAGAGGGACATAGAAAAGGACAGTGAGCCAAAAAGAGAACCGGGCAGAAAAGTTTTTTTTTTTTCCTCTCATTTTTGCATCCTTCCCTGCCCACGCTTTCATATCTCTACAGCTCTAATGGATAAAAACAGAAACATCATGACAGGACAAAAAGACAAATAACCACTTTTATTGTGGTGATTCATATTACTTATTTGTCAGATCCTATGTATAGTGGGAATAAATGAAAGTAAGGGGGAGCAGAGATTCTGACAAAAAAAAAGCAAAATTAAGAAAAATATTCCTTTATAGCTCCACCACTCTGCTTCCTGCCTTACACTTTGTCTGTATTGCAGCCGTGTTATCTGTAGTGTTTTACAGCAGCAGTCTGTGTTATAAGTTTTATGGCGATTCAGTGGGAGATTAAACCATTATTAGCCACGCACTGCCACCTTCTCCAGCTGTTGCCTTTTGTTTAAAAAGTGTTTTATGGCACACTGTGCCATAGTCACCTAGACAATTATAGCTAATGATATATGAGTGGCACTCTATTTTTGCTTCAGGATTGAAGGGAGAAGGGGCTGAGAGCGAGTGAAGAAAAGGAGTAGGAGCAGTCACAGAGTGAGAAGTGAGTAATTAAAGCCCGATGATGGGATGAGAGGTGAGGGAAGAGCAACGATAAGAGAACAAAAATTAGAGGGTAGTTCTGGGAGGAAGAAAATGACAGACAAAAGAGGTAAAAAAGCAAAGGCAAGTGTTTTTGACAGGTGAAAGTCCAAATCAAGGGAACAATTCTCAACCCTCTGATCTGTGTTCAGTCTATTCAGTAAATGTTTATTTTTGCAGTACATCATGACATCACCTGAGATGCATGGGGTTGGCCATGGCTCAGGTTTTAGAGCAAGTTGTCCACTAGTCATGGGGTTGGAGGTCTGATCCCCTTCATGTGCCAAAGACTCTCTGGGCAACATACTAAACCCCATGTTGCTCCTGAATGCAGGTAAACACCTTGTCAGCTCCAGCTCTTTGCCAGTGTGTGAATGGCTAATGAGAAACACATTATAAAGCTCCTTATTTTTTTCTAGCAAATGTTAAATGGTATATAAATATGGTATATAAATAATATAATATATAAATGCTGATAAATGCAGACCCTTTAGCATTCCCTCAAAAGCTGTAGCCATTTTCTTGCTCTGATGATTTTTTTATACCAGTAATCCAAATCATGAGCATTTATGTATTACAAGTGAAATGTGTGTTTGATATCTGTATATAGTGTTTGATGTGTGTGTATATGTGTGTGTATGTATATGTGTATTGATATTGATATATATTTTATGTATATAGTGTTTTCTATTTTATTTCATTTGTTTTTATTCATCCTTTCATTTTTCTCTGTACTGAGCTGCTGTAATGCCCACATTTCCCCATCATGGGATCATTAAAGATTTATCTTATCTAGTAACTAGTGAATAGTAAGCATAATGTGATTACTGAATTTGGTAGAAATAGTGCATTACATGTACATTACTGTGTTACAGACAAAGGGGATGCACATTAATATGCTACTTTAAAGATTGATGATGATAAGGCTGTTGTTTTAATCAAACCACTTCTGGATAGAGAACAACGCAAAAATGTCAATCATACATCATTGATAAATGTGATTGCAGACAAACAAACCAGAGCAAGCCAAAAAAATAAAAATAAAAACAACAACAACAAAATGGCTACTGCTATTTACAGGAAAGAGATCACTCTTTTAATAGAAATGTACTGTATGTGAAAATGTACTGTAGGAATGTCAGAAGTTTCAAATGTTTTGCCTTAAGTGCAGTTCTGTTCTCTCTCTGTGTTCTACTGTAGACAGCCCGATTCCAAAGTGTCCTCAATGCAGGGTTTAGCTGTTGACACGTTTAAATATTTAAGTTGCACTTCATGGAGACTGTTTTCTTTTCTCTGGGCTGAAAAACACACTTTTGAGTCATTTTGTTTGTCCCTGCTATTGTCTTGTGTTACGCGCACACACGGATTGCCACAGAAGGGAAGGCAAATGAACCCCCCCCAGATGTTTGCCTAAATTGTGTAAATTAATCAAGTATTTGATGTTAAGTATTCGTATCTTGTCACACACAAACAAGCTTTACTACATTTGCGTGTGTTTGAAAAGATTTTTGACTGATACCTTGAGAACCTTTGAGAAAAAAAAATTCCGTCAAGCTTCAGACTTTGTTTAAGCCTTGCAGCTTTCCGCAAAGTTGTTTCCCATCATATTTACCCTTAGGAAGCCATGATTCACATTAAAAGAGTAGCATTTATGTAAATCTTTGTAGTCATTTCTTTTACTGTAAAAACATAAAATGGCAGACTACTGTTGTCTTCTTTTGTCATGCAGCTGAAGCCCACATATTTAAAAATGTGATGGTGTGTTTTGCTGTTTTGTAGGTGGTGGAGACAAACCTGGTGGCCTTCGATTGTCACTGGATCCTGATTAATGAGGTGAGTGCTATGACAGTGATTTATGGATCATGTACTTTGTATGCTTTGTGTTGACCTTCCTCTTTTATTTATTCTATGAATATTTCTGACTATAGATCCAGAACCCCTTTGTTGTGTCCCCTCTCTTGAATATTTGAGTGAAAACTTGGCTTCTTTGTTTCACATCAGTTTTTACCAAAACACACACACACGCCATTTGTGTATGACCTTTAAAAGTTGACAATTAGTTCTACTTCAGTGTCTTTTTGGATTAACAATTGTAGACAAGCCCAAACAGTTCACAAAGTCAATTTCTTGCTCCTCCGAGTGTACAGTTATCGCCATGTGTATTTCTCTCATCCATGTTCATGATCGCTGATCACAGTGAGTACTGGTCATAAGTGAAACATAATGAAACTTTAATGCTGGCTGTAATTTCCTATTAATTTTGAATAGGAACCCATCTTTGATCTTGCTTCATGAGAAGTGCCTTTTAGAAAAACAGCAGAATCAGCTACATTTTTGCATGTGAGTGTGCATGTTGAAGGTGTATGTGAACTGCAAGCTAAGGCAGTGTGTCTTGTGAGCCTTGGGCATTACAGTGAACTGGCAGGGCACAACAGGGGGCCCATTCTGCCACACACTAACAAACACACACACACACACACAACCATATGCACAAGCAGATGCACTGGAGAAGAGCAAAAGGCAGCATTCGCTGTGGGAACAACAAAAAAGGAAAGTAATGTGGGACAAAACAAGAAAATATACTTAGATGCTTTAGTGTACTGTAGTTCATCTCTCTCTGTTTATTTCTCTTCCATTTTCAACTCATAGTCTATAACTGTAACACTGCTACAAGGCTCTGCAGTCCTATTATTTGCTTAGTTATGCGAAGAAAGTATTTCTGTTCATGCATTTGTATGCATGACATCCATTAATGCTGCAGGACGAGCCAATCTTTTTTTTTGTTTTTTTTTTAATGATGTTCACTTTTAGGGTGTCAGGCTTATTTTTGGAAATTTTGATGAGAGGCTCCAATAACATTGTCACGATCTCCCTCAGTACCTTAGATAACCTCACATATATATATATATATATATATATATATATATATATATATATGTGTGTGTGTGTGTGTGTGTGTGTGTGTGTGTTTCCCAAGTGATAATTCTAGGAGCGAAAAAGAGTGAGCATTGGCCCCAGTCTTTATTGAACATGGCAGAATGTTCAGATGTAAAATATGAATAAATCTGTCAAAAACAGTCACTCTGTACTACTTACTTTCTATAGGGGGGTTTATGTCACCTAATTGCAAATGAAATACCGTATATTGCATATTGTAATGTGCATTTCGTATGTAATACTAGAGATTTTACCAAAACGTGCCTTTTCCTTATATGATGTCTATGTATACATTGTTTTGTTTGCAATAGCAAGCAGCCTGTGATGAAGTTTATCATCATCTGACTGCCGCATAGGCTAAATATATACTTTTGTGGAACCTGCTCCAGTTTGGATTCAGAAGACAGACACCATCTGTATTTTTATGATTAAGCTTAAAACTTACCGTTTTGATCAAGCTGGAACAGGCTGGATCAGGTGACATAGGTCTGAAACACCACAGCCAGATCTTTAACAAGACTTCCCACAGATACAAACTATGCAATGGAGAATATATTAGCCATCATGGATGACTTCAAGCTGTATGCCAATAGTGAATGAAAGATGTCAATTCACTGATCCACACCACTAGTATCTACAGCAATGACACCTGCAGAGAGTAAAGCAAGTCCTGAGGAGTCAGCTGAACAGATCTCTGCAATCAACACCTACGCCCTGCTGATTATCAGATACCCTACTATGCTGGCCAAAGGAGGATATGCCACTGGAATTAAGACAAGAAAGCTCCTTACCATGCATGGAAGGTTTCACCCCTAATCCAGCACCCTGAGACTGTACGCTGTACGGAAGGAGACCGAGTACTAGTGAGTGTCAGAACCACTATCCTAGATGAAACAACAAAAATCCATGAGTACATCAGGAAGATGGCAACAACTGATCACGATAGGGGCTGGGGCCTACCATACAAGGCAAGACCTCAGATGGAGGCTGTGCAGAGATGCCCCTGAGACAATCCAGCACATAATAGCAGGGTGCAAGATGCTAGCAGGCAGGGCACACATGGAATGCCATAAACAAGTGGCTGGCATAGTATACAGGAACATCTGTGCTGATTATGACCTGGAAGTCCCGAGGTCAAAATGGGATATGCCCTCCAAGGGTCATCGAATGACCAAACTAAGATCCTGTGGGACTTCCAGATACAGACGGACAAACTTGTGATGGCTAACCAACCAGACAAACTAGTGGTGGACAAACAAAGGAAGAAGGCTGTAGTGATAGATGTTGCGATACTAAGTGATGTCAACATCAAGAAGAAGGAATACGAGAAGATTGAGAAATACCAAGGGCTGAGAGAAGAGCAAGAGAGGATGTGAAAAGTGAAGGCAACAGTGATCCCCGTGGTAATCAGAACACTACGCAAAGACCCTCAAGCTCCCAGGCCTCTGGTAGAGAGCCCGAGGTTGGAAGACAACGACCGCCCACAATGCAAGCCGGGATTTATATATATATATATATATATATATATATATATATATATATATATATATATATTATGAATGACTCAAGAATTAATGAATCGCTAATTACTAATGACTAGACCCTAAATAAATCAGAATCAAAGACTACTTGTAGAGAAAACTTAGTTTCCAGAGAACAGATTGGAACGAATGAATCATTACATAATGATTACATAATAGAGTGGTCAAGAGTGGTAATGAAGAGTCCTTCATTACAAATTTCAGAATCATTAGCTATTTGTTTTGTACTGCCTTTGGTTTGTTACAAACTGTAAATTTATGAGGAAAACTCAAGTAGTGAATAATTTTTTCTTTCTTTTTTGTAAGTGAAGTCTTTACTCTGAGGGGAACAAAATGGGGTGGACAGGTACTCATGACTAATTGCTGATGTACTTTGAAAGGGGATATTTATAATATTTATAAGAAAAAAAAGAAGAAATGAATTGATAAAGTAAAATTACAAATTTCTAAGCAAGTTAAAGCTCTCATGAATAATGGGCTTTCTTTTCTTCCTTTATATTTTTCTCCCCTTTTATGGGGGGATTAAATCCAATGCTTAGCAATTCTACTGGCATAACATTTGAAAATCAAAACAGAAATATACTCACAGATTTTTGTGATGCAGACACAATATTCCATTGGCCACATGAAATCATTCAAAGGGTGTTTAAAATATTTTGTCATATGGAATGTCCTCTTGTACTTCTTCTGTGGAGAATGAATATTACTATGTGTGAAAGTCCTCTCCATCCCTGTAGATTATTATGGATGAGAGGGTACTGTATGGTTGTCATAACTCTGCTTTATCTACAGCCAACAGTCAGACAGCCCCACTGAGGGGGAGTTCACAGTTCATAATTGATCATCCTTCCTTTACCCATCTCCTTTGCTCCTCTCAGGAGGAGAGGATGAGGGGTATGAGGAGAAGAAGTGATAAGGGATGTTCATGACTTCTCTTTCTCTCTGTCTGTCTCTTAAGTTTGGAGGATTACTCCTCTGTTGACCTCACTCATTCGCAGTCTCTTCATGGGCTTTCGTTTCTGTCAAGCTATCATTCTTGATCTTTTCTGTGGTCGTCCACACCATTTTCCCTTTTTCCTCCTTCTCTACATTTGTCTGTCTTTTCCGTCTCTCAGAGGAAAAGTGCATTGTAATGAGATGGTGTGAGATTAGAATTTTCTGTCATTTTGGAGCTTAACATGAACTGGGAAAGGCATGTAAGTGGAACTATGCGGATTTTCTTTTTTATACATATCTTTGATGGAGTTTGGGGTCTTGTACAGTTGAAGAACACTCTATAGATTTTCGGGTAATTGAACCCAATTAAAACCAACTGTGTGGTTTCATTTATTGTTCTACAACAAATTAAGGATACATTAAAGTGACTCTAACTTAAGGTTGCAATTCTAAGCTAAGTTAAAGAACAATTTTATTTGCTGCTACAGAAGGACTTGAAGAGAGAGAACAAGTCAACATTTGTGCATACTGTGTGCACAGCTTGAAATTGCCCACTATGACTGCAGCTATCTCATGCTCTTGTTGTTAATAAGTGGCTACACTGAAACGGTTGGATATTTTCTGTCTTGTTGAAGGAAAACATGGCTCCTCTCTTATCCACATTTGCCTGCATGGTTTAGGGATCTGAATTAGAATATATTTGATCATAATTTTGTCTTTGCTCTTGTTTCGTAATTTGTTTGTATAGTCTTTGTGTGTTAGGTATTTGCATGGTATTTCACTTTGCCATACATTTTCTCCATCATCTTGATACTTTCATGGTGTCAACCAAATACGTCTGATAGTATTTAAAGATTTAAGGACTTAAAGTACATTTCTTCAATGACCTTGTGCAAAAATGACACTTTAACTAATCACAAAATAAATAAAATTATTAGTCAGTTATATCATAGAATGACATTTTCAGTAGTTGTTTTTTGATGACTTCTTTATGGATGCGGTGTATGTCATAAAGATTTAATATTTATCTAGACAGTATCAGATATGGGATATTAGTCTTATCACTTCTATTATGCCTAATACTCACAGTGAGTAAAATGCATCATAAACTTCATGTCTTTTGAGTAATTTTGTTCTAACCCCAGCCTACTGGTGTGCTATTACCAGCAGGAAGACTGCTGTGATACAGTAGACTGTGGTGAATTTTGGGATACACTTTGTTCTGAGCATTACTTCGGAAAAGGGGGTATCACATTATGTGGGTGTGCTTGCCTGCTATTTGTCACTTACAGTATGACTACAAGTATGGGTACGGCTCCACACCGTACAGCTTCCTGCATTCTAGCATCGCTCTTCCTTGCACTCTGTTTTTAAAATTATTTTCTGAACTGAGATGGTGAGAAGAGTCAAAGTCACAGGAGAAATTTATGGCCAGTTGTAGGAATTTAATAAAGGTGGTGGAAAGGTAAAAGAAAAAAGCAGGGAAGTTCAGTGAGAAAAGCTTTTGTGTGTGTGACTCTGTGTGTATTCCCCTTTTGTTGCCCCCCCCAAAAAAACAAACAAAAAAGACCTTTTAACTTTTAAATTAAAGCACAATGGGCAGATTTGGTGCTCACATAGAGACGGAGTGAACATGGGAGCTCGGTGGTTGAGCAGTGGAGGACAAATAGAAATTGCAGAAGAATAAATATAAGTAGTTTTCTCATCTAATCCAAGATAAATGAAAGGGGAAGGGAGAATGACCAGACTATATGGATAAGGGTAAAATGGTCAACAAAAATTGGGATAAAGCTTGTGTCTTCAAACGATACACACAGATAAGGATTTGGTTTACAGAGTAAACAGCTCGTGATGGACTCCACAAATTAGGTTTAGGGCATTCTGGGAGTTATGACTTTCCCAGTATTTCTAGTTTTAAGTTAGCTGGACTTGGTGCATTGAATTGGAACCTACTCAGCTGACACTAGGACCAAATGATTTTGTAATGACAGTAAATGTTCATCTTTAAGAGAATTGATCAAAATGAGCAATAAAATAATCTTACTTTTGTTCAAATGTTGGTTAGGACTAAATGACTGACTAGGTAATTTGAAACTAGACAAAAATGATGGTACGTGTGAAAGAGTGAATTAAAGAATTAATTTTTTTGAGGTGGTAATTAGGTAATGAGCAGTAATTATTTCATGGATGTTTGAGGGTCGCAGTTTCATTGTTATAAAGCCAACTCGTACCTCACCCTTGTTTTAACTCAGTGTAGCAGAGGTGTTTAGTATGGTCTTATAATGTTTTCATTGAAGAAGTCCATAAAAGGTTAATGGTAAGTGGCCTGAGGTAAGGTCTGGGTAAAGTGAAACTCATGAAAAAGAGTGATGTGATTATATGAGGTTAGTATCAACTCTGTAGCAGTATTGTCTCCTTCCTAAGACTCTAGTGTTGTAGGTGAGAGCATGTGTGACTCAGTGTGTTTCTTCACGCCAGTGTACTGTATGTGCATCTATGTGTCATATTAATTTCGTCTTAGCTGTTAAAAGGCTAACAACTTTCAGAGCACTGAAAGTCACACTGGGTGATGTCAGTTTAGTTTATCCCCAGGGAGATCCAGACAAAGAGCCAAACAGAACATGACAAAGGAAGAGGGACAAATCCCTGTTTAGAGGGCAAACCTCAAACCTCCCAGTTAAGTGTGTGTTTGTGTCTGTTTTTGCTGTGTGATGGTGCATCTATATTTGTTTGAGTTTGATCCTTTGAGTGGAGCACTCTGGATAATTTTTGTCGGCCGATCTTTCTTTGCATGCCCTTGACGGCCTGCTGTGAATCTTAATTCTCTTTTGGCCCACAAATCTGCCTTTTTAGCAATTTTCAGCATTCTCTGCCTTGGATCTTTTTTTTTCTTTTTTTATGGCTTTGTAATTCAATCCCCTTCAGGGTTTTTATGTCTGCAACTGTTTGGGATTTTTGCCACGTTTTAGCCTCTAAGCCAGCAAACAGATTCCTTACTTGGACTGTTTAGAAAGTAGATATTTCAGAGCGCAGAGTGTTAATGCAAGGTTAAACATGTTAAGCTGTTTGAATAATTTTTCAAGGTATAAATATTCCATTCTTCTGTTTTCAACTTTTATAAATAGTTGAAATCAACTGTAGAACTCGAATTCTCAGCTGGGTCAAGTAAAATATGACGGCAGAGGAAAAAATATAGAAGCACAAATTTAGAAATCAACTTACAAGCAGAAGGAAATGCACTTTTTTGTGTCTGGAAGTGGATCTGGAGGCCTAGGGGCCATCACAAAAGACAATATATCATCCTTATTAGTACAGATGACACTGGGTATACCAATAAAGTCCATATAAAACAACCTCTAATCACCATTGATCATATCCCATGAGGACTCACAGGTCTTAATGGACATTAATTACACTCAATTAAAATCCATTACTATTAGTCAATGAGGTGTGTTATCTATAATACTACCCTTCACTAATGTAAAGTGTGTGTGATGGATTGTTTGTGCATGTGTGTAATCTGCGGGCGGAGTCCTTCCCATCCTATCAAGCGGGCCCAGGTGCAAATGCAAGAGAATCAAAAGGGTTTTTCACGATTGCAAGGCTTAAAAACAATCTCATAAAAAACATACTGATTTATGCACAAACTGGCATGGGCACAAAAGACACACAATCACACACAAGCACCCACAATCACTGCATACGCATACAAAGGAAGTAAAAGCTGTTTCAGTTGATGGTAGCATTACCTCCACCAGGGACGATAAATGTCAGTTCTCATCTCGTCACCACATGACCCTCTGCATGGAGGATGGATGGAGATCCATGGATGGAGAGTGAGGAAGGAGAGTGTGTGTCCTAGGGCTAAAATTAGCAGTGATTCTTCCCTCAAGGTTTTGCAAGGACATACAGAGTACGTGCAAATGCACATGTGTGCACATAGCAAACATATGCGCACAGTCAGACCCACACACACATTTTTGACCCTCCTCTCTCCCTCTTTCCATAGGCTGACATGTACCTTTCATATCTAATAACGATTTTTGCGTACGATGTAGACAGCTTTTCATCACTCAGTGAGGGGATAATGAGAAACCTATATAAAATAAGGCCTTTTATATGTTTAAGAATTAAATTTAAGGCTTTTGTGGGATAATGTTCAACCAAGTTTTACTTTCTTTGTTTTTATTTTCCGTGTACAATTACTGCTCTTTGTTTTGTTGAATAGATTATTATGCTGGCTATATGCCTGCATTATATTTCTGTTGATATTCTTACTTACTGGTATTTTATCCCTTCTTTCCTTTCCTGTACCCCCATTATTTCTTTATCTGTTTCTCCCATCCTCTATTCCACCTTTACCCTTTTTCAGGAGATCTCAGACTATGACTTACAGGAGTTAGTCATGAAGTCAATCGGACGACTGACGTTGGTGCGCCAGATGTTCCCGATGCCCCAGAACACAACCCAGCGCTGTGTCAAACACAACCATAGGATTAACACTTCACTCTGTGACCCTAAAAACCCTAAGGCTCAGCAACTAGAGGTGAGTTGCCAGGTTATTGATTTTCAAATCCATGAAGGACGCTGGTATTATGTTGAATACTAGCTTAAATTTCCAAATTCTATTGTTCGCTGCCAAGAACACTTGTCTGTTATGTGCGAATTTTGCAGTTAATAGTAGAATATGTGCTGTGAGTTTTATTTTTTTTCCATTTATTTTGTTTTTATCAAGCTATGAAATAAATAACTTCAAAGACAAAATCAGGAGGGGTTCATTACTCAGAGCAGTTATTACATCCATTAAGGAGTTGTGAAATGAGTGATTTATTTGAGAAGTAAGCTTGCCTAATGTTACAGAAAGAAATCAACAGATGATTGATTATAATGTAACAGATGACTCACTGAAAAATGTGTATTCTAATAATTTGTTTTTAATTTTTACTTCAAAGATGGTGCAAGAATGTTTATTGGCTAAAGTATACTTACAGTGAGTGGAAAACTTTCTCACAAAAATAGTCAACAATACTCGAGCTACTGTAGAGAGTTGAGACGAATGGCTTCATCTTTGACTTGTTGTCTGCTTGCAGTTTAATTAAATGGGGTAAGCAAAGGCGGATGCTCAATGGGAATACAGTCAATCAGTGGCAATCTGCATTACTGGACAACTTTGCCCCCAGTAAGAAACAGCCTGATGACATAGTGAATGAGAACAAGTGACTTTACATAACTCAGGTGTAGCTCAGTGGCCTTTTAATGATGTGTTACTGTTTGTTTGTTTGTTAGTTGGCTGGTTGGATTTAATTTATTTTTTCTTTTGACACTTTTGTAGTAGCTCATAGTGGAACCTTTTTCCAGTCTGCATTTTATATATATATATATATATATATATATATATATATATATATATATATATATATATATATCCAAACCCCTTTGTTTTTGTGGAATTTATTGCATTGCATATCCATCCATTTTCTTCTGCTTATTCGTGGCCGGGTTGCGGGGGCAGCATGAGCTCCCAGACCTCTCTCTGCCCAGCCACTGCCTCGAGGTTATCTGGGGGATATCGATACATTCCCAGGCTAACTGAGAGATATAATCTCTCCATCATGTCCTTGGTCTGCCCCAGGGCCTCCCCCGGTAGGACATGCCTGGAACATCTCACTCAAGAGGTGCCCAGGAGGCATCCTTATCAAATCCCCAAACCACCTCAACTGACTCCTTTCGATGTTGAGGAGCAGTGGCTGTACTCTGAGCCCCTCCTGAATGCCTGCATCCCTCACCCTGTTTCTAAGGGAGAGGCCAGCCACCCTTCGGAGGAAGCTCATTTTTGCCGCTTGTATCCATGCTCTTGTTTTTCGGTCACTACCCAAAACTCGTGACCATTGGCGTGGGTAGGGACGTAGATTGACCAGTAAATTTTGCTTTCATGCTCAGTTCCCTCTTCACCACGACAGAGCGGTACAGCGTCTGCATCACTGCGGATGCATCCCCAATCTGTCTGTCAGTGTCCCTTTTCCTGTCACTCGTGAACAAGACCCTGATATACTTAAACTTCTCCACCTTGCGCAGCAGGTTGTCAAAGTATTTCTTCCACTGCCCGACTACAGCCTCAGTTGAAGTCAGCAACACCCCACCCACACTATATACCGTGTGAGTAGAGCACCTCTTTCCCCTCCTGAGTCACCTGACGGTTTGCCAGAATCACTTCGAGGCCATCTGAAAGTCTTTTTCCATGCCCTCTACAAACTCCTCCCACACCCGAGTTTTTCCTTTGGCCACCCCCCAAGCCGCATTCCGCTTGGCCTGCTGGTACCTGCGTAGGCTAACCAAGTCTGATAGGACTCTTTCTTCAGCTTGATAGCTCCCTTCACCTCTGGTGAGCACCATCTGGTCCAGAGATTACCACCACGACAGGTACCAACCACCTTTCAACTGCAGCTCTGAGCAGCTGCCTCAACAATGGAGGTGCAGAACATACAGTAGTCCACTCAGACTCAATGTCCTCAGCCTCCCTCCGAATGCTGTCAAAGTTCTGCCAGAGGTGGGAGTTGAAGATATTGGGGACTGCCTCTGCCAGGTCCTCCACCCCCAAAAAGAAAGAAAATAAATTTCCACAAAAAGAAGGGCACTGGAGATGCTGGAGAGCTCCTTGGTCTGGGAGACAGAGAAACCCTTTCTCAGCCTCCTTAAATTGGGGCAGGTCAATTATCAGTTACTTCACCTGCTCATACCAAGGAAGAATGAAGAGATAGGTAAGGGAGTAGAGCGAGTGGAGCAGATAAGAAAGGAGGAAAGAGGAAGCAAACACAAATGGAAGGCATGTAAGAATATGTTTGACTGGTGAATTTAATTTTGATCCACACGGTAGATTACGTTACATATCTTTACATATTCTGAGTCGCACTGTGTCTGAATAATCTGGGTTTATTTAAACAGAGACTAAAACTAGTTTTAGTATGTTTCAATAAACAAAATTTCCTCTGCGTCTCACTTTTTAAAAAAAAAACAACTTTGCATCTTTTAAAAATGCAGCAGGTACTTTAGTTTGACATTTAAACATGTCACTTGGTCCAAAAGCTTTCAATTACATCAGTTATGACATTGTCCGTCCATGTATCTCTGAGGCTCTTTTTTTAACTGTAAAATTAATCATTTTTGACAACATCCTCATACAGTTCATTTCATAGTACGGTCATGGAAAACACACAGTAACAGTTTATTTTTCCATCTTAACAGTTTGTTCACTATGTTTGTAAATGGCCCCTAGGGTGGCAATTTTATACCTTTGTGTGTGTGTGACTCATCAAGCTGCCATCAAATGGAACAGAGAAAAGGGAACAGAGTCTCATTTATGTGTCAAGACAAAAATATGAAATTAAATTAATATGCTGTTGATTTATGTGGATGCACAAGACCCTGGAGGAACACATTTGATGAATGTTGTAAATGCACTGAAAACAAAAAAATGTGTGCTTAATGTTTACATCTGGATATCTCTCACTCTAAAACAGTTTCTTTCTATAGACTTCCAACCACTCTAATGAGTAAATAGACACAGCACAACATGTGGCTAACTGCTTGTAGATGTTCACTGAGGAAGTGTGTTTACAGTATGTACTATGCAATATATGTCTGCATGCAAGGGCAGTGTGTTTTTTGGTATCTAACAAAGAGAGTGAGCTCAAAAAAACCACTGTGCATTCACAGCTGAAACATGCATGTATGTTCATTTTCATGTTAATTTTGTGTGTGTATGTAGACTGATGAATGGCTGAATGTTAGAAAAACAAAAGAATGAAATGGATGACGAGGACATGAGAGAGAGAGAGAGAGAGAGAGAGAGAGAGAGAGAGAGAGCTTGAGATTGTGGGAGCAGATCAGCTCAGCGGTCAGAGAGTGGCCCAGAAGCCCAATTTCACACTGCAATGAAGCACATCAACTCAGGATGACCACGCAAGCACATACACACCCACTCACATACAAAGCTTGCTTGGAGTGCCAAAACCAAGCTCCCCACGGAGCAGCAGATTTTGGCTTACATTTTAAAAGAAAAAAGAATGATAAGGAAAATCACCAAGTGAAAGCCATAAAACAATGCTGTGAAAGCTAAGATACGTTGAAAGAAAGAGAGAAGTTAGATGTGAGGAAAATTTGACATGTCCTTTTGTCCTGACTGTCAGTAAACAGTTTGATAATCAGAAGAAAAACAATACCTTTTGTCATCCTGTCATCCCCCATGCCAACTTTTGTAAGAAATGGAAAATTGTGGTCATGTTTCCACCTGGTTCCCTCGCTTACATTTTCTTATTTACATTAACATTAATATTCTTTATGAAGTGTACCTGTAAGTGTGTCTGTTAAATACTGTGAGGCTATGACCATCAATGCGTGTTTCCAGTATTCCAAGGAACACAATGAGTTGTGTTTTCTTGTTTTCTTCAACATTATAAAGCAGCTTTGTTTCCTTTAAAAATACCTGAATATTATTCAGTAAATACAATTTTTGACGAAGCAAAAACAAAGGTTTGGTTTCATGCCAAAACGTGCCCTGTACAGTGCTGTGAAAAAGCATTACCTCTCTTCCTGAGTTCTTAGTTTTGTCACGCTTACATGTTTCAGATCATCAAACAAATTTTAACATTAGACAAAGATAACCTGAGTAAATAAAAAAAATGCTGTTTTTAAATGATTATTATAATAACCATCTTTATAATCATTTATTATAATAATAAAATGATTTATTATAAGTGTGACAAATATGCAAAAAAAATCAGGAAGAGGGTAATATTTTTCACTGCACTGTAAGTACTGGGAGAAATGTTGATGATTATTTAAACATGATATAGTACAATATATGTGTGCCTGTAAGTCTATATATAAAAATATTGTGTTCAGAGCCTTCTTCTTCTAGCTGTACAAATTGCAACATTAGAGAGAGCAAAGCTTCTGCTTTTGTTGTGTTATTGTTATTGCATGGATGCTTTATTGTGTGTGGGTGTGGAATCATTGTAGTTAATTTATTTACTCTATTCCCATTTACATGGGGACAAGAGGCTTGGTAGATTACACAATAATCAATCACAGAATGATGATTCCCTTCCCTTCTGCTTTTTTTGTTTTGTGGTGGCAAGGACCTTTCGATGCATTTTACTTAATTTAATCCTTAAAGGTTTTTCTCTGTGTCTTTTGTAGTCATGAGCATGTATGTACTAGTACTGTATGTACACTTTGTACCCAACAGAGCTATGTTAAAGCTGAAATTATCAATGTAATGGCCTGCAGAGGTACTGAGCTTGTTGTTGATTTTATAGAGCCACGGGAATATAGAGAAAGACTCCAGTTTATTTTTCTGGAAATAAATTATTACATTTTAATAGCAATTCAACATGGATCTGTTTTTCCCTGAAACTGAAAAAAAAAAAACCATAAAGTCTAACATTCCTTATTTGTTAAGTTGTTAAGAGTTTGTTACATGTTGTCTCACACAATTCAAGTTCCTTTGCCTTCCTTTTTTTCCTCCTTTCTTTCTGTAGATCACCAACCGCTACATCTACGATACAGTGTTACTGCTGGCCAATACCTTCCACAGAAAGTTGGAGGACAGGAAATGGCACAGTATGGCCAGTCTGAGCTGCATCAGGAAGAACTCCAAACCGTGGCAGGGAGGCAAAAGCATGCTGGATACTGTCAAAAAGGTATAAAATGCAGAAGAAATGCACAGTTTTTTCCTCTCAAGACTCAAAAGAAGGTGTTTTACCAAGTATGCAAGTACAGTGTGTACTTGGCTGCTCTGGTGAATCTACCTGAGCACACAGAGATGCAGGCACAGAGGTAAGCTGACTGTTGTTCCACAAAGCAAACTTCCTCAGTTCATACAGTACGAACTTTGTATATGTGGTTAAACACCTATGATCCTTTTTAGGAGAGTATACTTACACTTTGTTCTGGCCATTTATATACATTTTGCAGTCTCATTAAATACATTATTCTCATGTGAAACATTCTTAATTACAATTGATGAGAAGTATACATGTATCATAGTGATACAGCAGAGGCAGTGAAGAGATTATTGGTGAAAATAAACAATGGCTTACGGAGAGGAAGGTACATTGGGTGGGCACGAGATTGAAGCGATGGAGGGGTAATAAGAGGAATATACTCATTTGAGATTAATTGTCCCTCACCTGGAAAGTGGAAGAAAGAAGACATTAGAAGCACCGGCGAAAGGCATAAATATGGGGTCAGTACCTGCAGTTTCCAGTGGCCTTTAGTTTGCACAGAATGTCATAAAAACATCCACATCCTATTACCTGTGATCCCAGTTTTATAAGATCCTACTTCCCAGAGATTTGTTTACTGCTAAATACGTCACAAATCAAACAGTAGTCCAATGTCCAGTGTATACAATTAGATTATTGCAGTGATACATTGCATGCAGTCTATGATCTGTATTATAATGTGAATGACTGATAGACCTTGCCAATGACCACAACACCTGTTCTGTCACAAAATAACACAATTAATGAAATATAACCAAAAAAAGTTAATCATATTGACTTTCCAACATCTAAATATCATACTGAGATTAACAAACAGCCTTTGCATTTACAGCTGATAGGCACTGTTTTTAAATCCAACACCAATGCACTGAGATGTGTAACTGTACAAACCGATTATGCAGAAATTAAATAGAATAAAATGGCACCTGCTATAAAATCAGTATCTCACTAGGTGCTAAGATAAAATACAAACCAGTAATTAGTGCCTGCATTAGCTTGAAATTATTGAAGGCACAGCAATCAATAATACAATGGCTCGACCAAAACAAAAAGAGCACTGCACTACCACAGTTTGTATTAAAATAGCCTCACCAGAATATAAAAACAGGTGCACTGCACTGCTACTGTGTATAATTTTAAAAACGTGTCTAACCATGTATTTAACGAGCTACAGTGGAGTTTGCTATTTTTTTGACATTGTCAGCGTTGGTATTTTATTAGGATTCATTTCTCAGTGGCCATCAGTATAAAGGCCTCCGGATTCTGTTCCTGAGGTGGATGCTTGATAAATTTCAATGTGCAGAAAAGGGTCATTAAAAATGTTTAGGCTAAGTATTGTGTGCTACACCCTGTGAACAAGTTCAACCGCTGCAGGAGAAAATAGGGGGACAGCTCACAGTTTCTGCACGTTGAATATCAATTTCTTTTTAATCTGTGTCCATCACACCGTCATCATCCCCCATCTCTCACGCACCAGGCCGTGACAGCCTGTGTATTCATTCACTGGAGATTTTTTTTTTTTCAGTATGCCCTAGTGTGTGTTGAAGCCTGGACAACTCAGACTGTAAATTCTTGACTGCTTCATCTTCGTCACGTGTTGGCTGGCATTTATTTATGTCCTGCAGTGCCTTTGAGGGTGGACCATCAGTTTTTAACATTTGGAAATTATGACGAACCAGGCATGCTAGATCAGCATGAAGTACCCCACACTGCAGGCATCTGTAATACATACATTCCTATGCTATATCAAGAATAATGTTTTGAACATGGATCCCAAGAGCCACCAATGAGCTGTGTCCTCTGCATCACCACCCCCCTCGGCATTGCCTTTCCTTTCATTTTGCTACCAGTGCTGCCTGCATTTATAAATTCCTAACTTTGAAATCTCTGAGTAGCCTATTTCGTAATATTTCAGTCTTTTTGGTGTCAGTGTCTCTGCCATATTTATTTGTTACTACTAATGGGCGCTCTTCCTGGTTTTGAGAAACTTTGACAAAGGCAAAATCAGCGTGAAAATGTTCAGGAACACCTCCAACAATACTTAAGAAGTGACTCCATAATGTTGTGTGTGCTTTCATACTCACAGCTAGTGGACTATCCTGTATCTTGAATGTCTCAATGAGAGCTACAAATGACGCACCTTTAGTTTCTGTTGTATACAAATGGAGAACATGGACATAGCACTATGCGTGGACTTGACTTGGTGCTTCCTCCAGATGAGTCATCCCGAATAAGCCCATTGTAATCAAGAATATGTGACAGGGAGCATTCAGAAATGACCAAAGGAATGACAGAGGGATGAAGACAGGTGTTTCCTGACTGTATCAAGAAACTAAGAAAAAGCATAGCTGTTATGAAATGGTCCATTAATGCCCTAATACCTGGCAAAAACTGATTCAGATAAAAACCCAATATTAAGTTAAAATAAACAGCATAATTAATTTCATCAACTCTAGTGTTTCTTGTTTTCCTCCATATGGTTTAAAAAACCAAATCAGGGTAATGCCAAAACAACAAACACAATGTGCAGAAGTGTATGAAGTATAAGACATAATGAGTCATTTTAAAATAACAATAGTAACAATATGAATAGTGGATAAATGATGATTTATACTGAAATACCAATAGTATAATCCTTCAAATACTGTATGTTTATTTGAAGTTTGAAGTATCTCAAGGAACCAAAGTCACAAAATCTCTTTTTATTTTGTTTGTTGTTTTTTTGGTTTTGTTTGTTGCGGTTTTTTAAACCTTCCATCTATTCCATCGGTATTCTTTAGTGCTCTGTTTGATACCTGTAGATGTATATAGTGTATGCCAGTTTGAAAAACAGAAAACTCAGAAATATTTTATTTAAATAAATAAATTAATAATAATAATAATAATAATAATGTTCTGAATTATTCTTAATCTCTTTGCCAAAATGTTCCTTTTGTGTGAAATTTACAGCTGAGGCTTCCTATGGACGAACTTAACCATACCATGAAATTAAAGAGAAAAACGTACTATTTATAGATATAGCTCATATCTTTTTATTGGTGCAAAAATATATTTCTTGCACTTTTCTTTTAGATACAATGTATTTGCATTTCAAGACACAGTTCTCATTGCGTGACTTAGGCACTATTGTTCTTTGGTTGAAACAGCAAGATGTAGTCACTGCCAATTTCATATATGTTTTCCTCACTTGTGACTGAAGAATGAGAATGGAGAAGGTCCTAAAAAAAAATCGGCCACTTTTTGTATCATTCTTGTCACATCAAAATCCAATTTTTGCTCAATACATCCACTGAAAGTGTTCTAGTTCTGAGCTCAGTAGACAAACAAGCAAACCAAGTGATCATGCATTCAAAGGACTACAATAAAAAAAAAAAGTAAATCAGTAAGTTCTCCTCAGTTCCTGCATAGTTGCCCTTTGGCAGATAGAGGACTTCATTCTGCAGTTGTGATTTCAGGAATCTCAACATTTCACCTTGAGTTTTAGCGTGGCACTTTCATCACTGTTAAATCCAATTGGATCAATGCCCCCTGTTTTGATATCAATAAAAAAATAAAAAAATAAAAAAATAAAAAACTACTCCAGGGATGGCAGTTTGACTGAATGATGAAGCCAAGTGAAATGCTAATTTAGGATTAGTGTCAGACAATAATAAATGCAGTGCAATGGCTTTCATATCTATCTCTGCATTTCACCTTGCGATCAGGCTGGGGTTTGGCAACACTTTCATCAGCCAGCCCCGGCTGCTAAACCAACCCTGATGACTGTCTCAGCAGAGCTCTGTTAAAGAGCCCTAAGCAGTAATAGAGTTGATTTCAACAGCCTGGCATCAGTTCCATTTTGCACTGTATCAGCAGTGTTCTTTACTTGCTGTGCATGCCTGTGTGTTTAATCAGTGTTTTGGTATGTGGGGCCAATATGGTAATGATAAATACTAATTTGCAGCTGTTGATGAAGAGCTCTATTGATGTTGTTGTCTAGTGTTCATTGACAAATTCAGAGAGGAGAATAAATGCTGCTGTTACACTGATCCCCAAAGCCGGGAGTGAGTGTTTGTGTTTGTGCTTAAAAGCCTGTGTATTGCCTGATATATTTCCACCTTTGAGTTTCTGTGACTCAAGCTGTTAAAGTTTAGGACTCATTTAAAATTTTTATTGATCACATTTAAGTTATTGTAAGGCCTGTGATTCAGTCCCTACATCTCCAGCAGCACCTGGGAACTTTTTTAAAGTGTAAGCTTAACTAGTTTCAATTTATTTTGCTGTTATTATAACAGGCATACTCTCTTACTGTCATCTTAGTTCTGCCAAGCAGCCAAAGATTGGAAAAATAATATAATATAATATAATATAATATAATATAATATAATATAATATAATATAATATAATATAATATAATAATATTAAAATTAATAATAGGTCTTTTTAATTCACTGCTTTTTACTCTTGCTCTCAGGCCTAATAGACCATCTTTTACATCAGTTTTCTTTAAAAAGTACTTTCAAAAATACCTATACTGATATATCATCATTACATAAATAATTATTAAAAGGATGAGGTCATGACCTATGGTCCATGTCACTGATTACATTTTCAGGGCCTTGTTGATGCATTTATTTTTACTTCCCTTAAATATAAACAGCTGCTGCTTTCGCCAGTAAAATAAATTAAATATTCTGTAATCCTGAAAAAGAAAATGCTTACTTTAGATGGTGGGCTGCATGCCCACAGGTCTGGAAGAAAACGGGCTTGATTACTGCTTACAGAAGCAGTAATCTTCTGTGCTGCTGTGGGCATATCAGAAGTACAACATATTTAATGACTAACAGAAGCCCACCTATAAAAAATAATGTTATTTACAAACTCTTTACCTTGCTGGCAGATAGTGCTCAGAGAAGACAGAAGCTGTTACAATGTTCTCTTAAGTTCACTCACTGTGTTCTATAATTGTATCTGTTACAAATTAATATATTTATATAGCGCAATATTATGGTAAAGGCTTTATCACAGTTAATACCTGTCTGTGAAAGGTCAACTTAACGAATCTCAATTCTAATGTCTGTAATTTCAATTCTGATACATGCTAACAGAAGCTGAAGTTAGTAACATGGTTTGAGCCGTTCTCAGAGTTTTTCCACTGAGTGTGTTACATACTAGCAGCTTGAGACAACAAACAGCATGTCCTTTAAGTCCTGCTGTGAAAGTTTCCAGTGCATGAGAGTTGCATATATTTACACATGTGGCACAACTGCAGTAAATTAAGTCCTAATAATTATCCTTGATACTGACAGAGGATCAGTAAGGGTGTAACAGAAAATGACATTGTGTATTTCTTTTCTGAAAGGTGGGCTGTCAGCAGAGGCACAGTTTATGTGCTACAGATTAATAATGTTTTGAGCCATTTGCCAAAGGTTACTAAAGTGTATGTAGGTGGACTAGAAGGTTTCTTCTCTACTATCACAGTAACTGTGAAAGAAATACTGCAGAGATAAGAAAAATCATGAGCCACACACATTAGATGACATTGTCAAATCTCACACACAGTACATATGACTGAGATGATATGGACGTGATGTGAAAATCATGCATGTCTCACTTTTACTGTTTTGTTTACAGAAAACAATTTGTTTTTCAGGATTTGCAGGGTGAATTGGAAAAAAAAAAGTTGCACAATTGATGAAAGCTGACATCAGTATGGTGATGAGATTCATAATGACAGTTACTGTGACTGAGATGAAAATGACCACAGTCCAGTGGTCAATTTTGTGCAAAGGACAATAATTGTAAAATAAAGCAAAACTAATAGAATAAAATCTTTTCCTTGCAGTTTGGGGTGAGTGGCCTGACCAGTTTCTTAGAGTTCACTGACAATGGCACCAACCCCAATATCTTCTTTGAAATCCTGGGCACAAATTATGGAGAAGACAGAGGGCGAGGAGTCAGTAGGGTAAGTAGTTAAAACAGAACCTCTATGCGGCATTCTACTGTGGGTGAATGGAGGTTAATTTTCTCAGATGCGTAGAGTGGATTTGCATAATTCCTGGATTTACTGGGGAATTCCATTGCACCTACTCCCAAAATGATTTCATCTCATATTTATACAGGTATATCTTCATTTTCCTGTCACCCCTATAGCAGCACAGAGTCCTGCTACTCTTCTGTATTTGCACTATTTACATCTATTTTCTTTCTTTCTTTCTTTCTTTCTTTCTTTCTTTCTTTCACTCACCATTATTGCAAGAGAAAATTATTTTTGCGTCTGGTTGCTTGTTCATTTTTTGTGTTTTCTGTCCACCCGTTGGGTAAAGCATCAGCACTGCAGCTCACCTCCCCTTCAATAAAGCATGGTGTTAATTGGATTCATTAGAAGCATCTTCAGTGCTATTTGGTAATGATACGTGCATAATGAATTTTAACAGCCCTCATAAAAGACAGCCACGCACACACATATTCATAACATTGTTTGTTCAGTGATTGTGTGTTAGTGTGTGGTTGTGTGTCTACATGTGTGTGCTTTAAAGGCTGTTTTTGACAAAAGAAGCTATACATTTAAATCTGGGATGTAAATTTTTCAGGGTGATGTCAGCAGTACAGCACACACTTAAGTGAAAAAAGGCTTCTCTGATAAATAAATGACTTGGTTTTGGTGGATTGTAGGATAGATAGACATATTATTATATGCATAATACTGGTAATTTTTTACTGGACAGGGAAAGAAATGGTGTGAAGAGGCTCAGTCCATATACACTGCTCAAAAAAATAAAGGGAACACTTTGAACACAATAT